>JAQFXU010000073.1:0-105050 GCA_034693705.1 Spatulosminthurus flaviceps | reverse complement strand
AAAGCGACAGATGCAGATGCATTATTTGCTACTTTCTGTAAAAATTATTTTGACGAGCGCAGCGATAGCTCTCAAAACAATTTTGTGATAAATAATAAAAATAATCGTGATGAAACCATGCACTTGATATTTAGTTTTCAAAATTACAATAATGTTTTTCTCAAAAAGTAGGATTGTAACAAATGCAATCAAAATTTTTAAATGTTATTAGTACTATCCCGATTGTCCCAACTATGCTTTCAAAAACATTCATTGAAAAATTTCTCGGGGATCGAATGCTGTTTTTACTAAAAATGTAGTGTATAGAGAAATTATTTAACAACCGCATACACTGCACGTTAATAAATACAACTGTCTGTCCCATAACGGCGTTATTAATGCTTATTGAGAAATTTAATCCGTTCGACGAACGGGTCGCCCCACTTGTAACATACATATTTTCCCTATTATTACTTTTACAAAATTAGTTATGAATCTAAAATTAGTATTGAGCAATATGGGCCTTGCCGGAAAACAGGATGATTATAAATATCCTCCATGTCAGGCGTAGGTTCCGTGAGGCCCTCAACCACCAACTGCCGAAAGCGATTTCTTTCCGCTTGTTTTCTCTCGCGTGTTCGCTTGAGCCAAGCTTCATTTTCTTCTTGCTCGAGCCTTTCAAGTAACGTACTCATATATTTTGCATCAGTGATTCGAATCTTATCCGTGCCCATCAATCTTTCCAACCGAACGATTACCCGACCAGGAGCATCGGCTCTGGAAATGACAGTAATTTATTGTTTCATTTAGATTAAAAGTTCCTTTCCACGCAAAATTTGTCTTTAGTCAATTATTACAGATACACACACAGGTCTTTAGTCAAAAATTACAGAACCAAAAAAATTTTCCACGTACGGAAATTCCAGTTCCTTTTGGTATGACTCAATAGAAGGAAGCTTGACCCGAACCTTTGTTGTATTTTTCTTTTGATGCCATTTGTTGGTGTAGGGTTTCTTTTTTGCACTCCCTTCCTTGGGTTTCGGAGTACCGGGTTCCATGAATACGTCAAGGTTAGAAGCTGCATTTCCACCAGCATTTGCTGGAGCAGGTGTTTGTGTAGGAGTAGACATTTTGTTTTATTTTCAATCTATGACTTTTAACCAAGTATCCCTGTATAAATTAATGTATACTTAACTTATAGCTCTAAAGCATTGAAAAAATGACTGGAGATTTTGCCAGGGATAAACTTATGAGGAATTCAAGGGCTGGGTACTAGTTGATTTTGGGAAGTAAAGCCTAATGGGGTCGTAAGGGTCTTAATGGGGTTTAAATGTGGGTAAACGCCACGATCCTCCCCTTCTCTACTAACTACTATCGCTCTTTAGTCCTATAAAGAAAAAAGCATGAATTTAAACTTAATCTATACGTACTGCTATAATGTGCTAAACTAAACATTGTTGTGCAGGTAGAAGACTCAAGGCCATAAAACATAACATGCATTAAGCATAATTCATAGTCTAATTTAGACTAGTTGGGATTTGGCATACGATTGAATCGTAAATCGTAATAATGAATCATTTTTAATGTTCATCATATTTCTTTTTTAAAATAAATATATTATGCAAGTGCAAGAAGTTTAGTACTCCTACTATTAAAAAGTGTAATCATAAAAATTAATTTCCTTAGTACGACAAAAGTTTTCATAATTATTTAAATTTTACTTGTGTATCGCAATGCAATTATGATTAAATTATTTGTTCCTCTTCTGTAGACATTTGAATATTTGGACAATATTATTCTTGTATAAGATTGTTACCTGCGTGACAAACTGACAGAGTGTGTTCTCAATTCTCAATGCAATGTTCCCATTACATAAGCATTTTGTCACGAAAGGCTAAGTGAAACGCACCATTATTCCATTAAATACTATTGCTTCCAAAACTTGATGATTGAAGAGTAAAAGCGCTTCCTTTGTAAAAACAGTAATTCTCAACTCTATTTATACATGAGACTGGTGGTTGTCTTATGACATTAGAAAATACCCGTGTAATTCCTACACGTAAAGTTGAAACAAGTTAAGGTTTTGGAAGTGTGATCGTAAAGAGCAGAGATGACTATGTATATGTATACACAGTGCAGTGAGTGGTAGAGAAGAAAAAGAGAAGGAAAAAACAACATATATACAATAAGTTGCGATAAGCTCGGATTATATGATACTTATTGAGAATTGAGAACTGCTATCTTCAGCTCGGCTGCCGATTCCCTGCGTATATATTGACATATACCGACAAAATATAACCATTCTGAAATGCATAACATGATGGCACCTTAACTCTTCTGTTCCTACACATTTATTCTCTCCCTATGCATTGGAAACCTTTGGTTAAATATATGGAATGCACCGAAATACTTTTTTCCACGACCAACGATTTTGGCACGGGAAGAGAAAATTCATCCTTCTGCTGTAAATACGGAGAGAAGCTCTAATTGTGTCACTAGACTCAAAACAAACGGAAACGTGGCTTCCACTCGCATTTGCTGCAAGATCAAAGCCTTTTCTTCAGTGATTATTGTGCTGCTTTGTATTTCATGCTATTTCTTTGTTGTCTCTATTTTTTATGAGGAACTGCGTTTCTAACTTTCAATAAAATAAACTGTTCTTACGTAAATATTTCTCACATTTTCCCACTGCCCTTTTCTTGTGAGAGTGTGAGAACTGATCACAAGAATTGATCACAAATCTTGCAACGGTTTTTTTACTTAGTTGCTATATAAAAAAAGCTATTGAAAGTCAAAATTAATTTGCTCATAAAGTTCCCAAAGTATCAAAATATGGTGAACTCAGAGGAGTCGACCGCACAAGAGGTAATTTTATTGATGTAAATTGTCACGTTTTATATTTTTTTATGTACACACAGTGGTAAAAAAATATAATATTTACAGCTGCCAAAGTGCCTTATTTGTTCCAAACCAGCTACGAAGAGGTGCAGCGGGTGCCATGAAGCAAATTATTGTTGCGGTGAACATCAACGACAGCATTGGAAGCAGCACAAAAAAATGTGCGTACCTTATGAGGTGGTTGCCTCAGAAGAGCAAGGACGCTATTTAATAGCTTCTAGAGAATTAAAGGAAAATTCTATTCTAATTCAAGAATCGCCATTGGCCTATGCCCCCGCGGATGTTGCTACCTTCTATAATCTCTGCCTTGGATGCTGTACTGAAATTAGTGTTGACAATCGTTGCTCTATTTGTGGATGGCCTCTTTGTAGCCCTACTTGTGAGAAGGTCAGCTTGAATAAATGCTACCAAAAATATTGCATACTTCTCTTGCTTGTTCCCAATAATAAGCCATTTTTCAATGGAACTCAATTTTTCAATTGGCATTCGTTCCAAGCGCCTTTATCCTTTTCTAATCAGAATAATAAACTCCTCCAGTTCCAGTTCTTACATTTTTTAACTTTATTTCTATAAATATTGTTTTTTCAGATAAGCTTTCATGCGGACTTAGAGTGTAGTATTTTTGCAAGTAAATGCATAAAATTTCCTTCAAAGAAGTCTGGAGTAATTTACGGTAGCGTTTTGATTCTACGACTTCTCCTGCAAAAGGATAAAAATCCCGTGCAATGGAAGAAAATCTTGAGCTTAAATTGTCTGAATAAAATCCAGCAGAGCAAATGCAAACTAAAGCGAGAGCAAGAGATGATTATGGAAAATTTGCAAGAATTTTATGGGACTGAGCAAGACCTGTATGGAGTTCTACCCAGTGAGGAGTTGCTATCTTTAATAGAACGCGTCCACTTAAATTCTTTCATTGTCACGAGGCGCGATGAGACTCCCAAAGGCAAACTTCATTTCTGTGGAATTTACTCAAAAATTGGATTTGCGTCCCACGGCTGCGTTCCAAATACTATGCATACTTTGTCCCCCTCAAAAAATTTTGACATGTCTCTCCGTTCAACAGTTCCAATTAAAAAGGGTGAGATGCTCCAGTATGCCCGAGACGATAGATGGATTTTTCTTGGTACATACCAAAGACAAGTGACTAAATTGGATGAGAAATACCAGTTTGTATGTTCCTGTGCCCGTTGCAAGGATCCCACTGAGCTTGGCACGTACATTTCTGCAATTAAATGTACAGCAACTTGCAGCCCTCAACATTACCTCCTCCCAGAAAATCCCATTGATCTGAATGCCGAAGCCTTTTGGAGATGTAATGGAGCAAATTGTAGTAATTTTGAGGAACAAGAAAAAATTATGTCAATTCTTCACCATTTTGAGCTCGACATGGAAAAGGCAATGGCTAGAATTAATCAAGATGACTTGACTTTAAATGAGAAATTGACCAAGTTGGATGAGCTTTATGAGCAATTTTGCAAATCTCACCTCCATGAAAATCATTTTATCATCCGTGCGATTCAGCAAGAATATATTCATTTTGCTCAACACTCCATCCCTGAACTTAGTTGGGAACATTTGGAAAGGCTAATGACACATTTAGAAAAACTAATAAAAGTCACTTCAGTTTTAATGCCCGGTTGCAGTCCTCACGCAGGTTTATCTCAATGCTATGCTATGATATCACATTGTTTGTTGGTTCTACAACTCGTATGTATTTATTCAAGGTTAAAGCTAACATGAAATTTTTTTTTTGAATTACAGCCAAACTCAAGTTCTACTTGTGTCAAGCAATGCTAAGAAAGAAATTAAAGGCTGCTAAAGAAGCAAAAACCATAGATGTTTTTGGCTCAAAAGAAAATTTACTGGAGTATTTTACGAGACTTGATAAGCTTCAGAGAGAAGTTATGGACTTTTATGAGCGGGATATTGCTGCTGTAGCTTCTAACAATAATCTTATTTTAAAACAACTCAAGGATGACAATGCTATTGTGATCAGGGATATGAAAGTAACTATTTCGCATTTATTAAAATAAATAATAATAATATTATTTAATTATTGTTATTCAGATAATATCCTTATCTCTCTCATCCTCCAAAATTTGTATATCTCTGTTTGAATTCATACAGCTGACCCCTTATGTTTTCCATCCATTGGCTTCTGGCTTTACCCTCTTATGGGACTTGTTCAAGGAATGTATGGAAGGCATGTTGTTGTTGTTGACATGGTTCTTTGCGAGAATTTCCCAGAATTAAACACATACTCACATTACATTGAAATCAATATATTGATATAATAATAATTTGTCCCCTTCTACAAATACATATTCTCTTGATCAACAGCATTTCCTCACTTTTTATATAACAATGACGACGTGGACAAACAGTGACGAATGTCCAACTATGACATCTCACTCGGTCGATAGCATTAATAAAGTTTGTATCTTATCATGTATTTGTATGATACAAATTGTATCTGATCCCATTTCCACTGCTTCACCACTTACTTCCACAAACAAGGCTTAAAATCACTTGGGTAAACAAACAGTAAATTAATTGGAAAAAGAAACCTAACCCCAGAACCGTTGTTGGTCGGATTTCTTTTTGTATTTATTTTCATGATTTCACACTCTTGCTGCAATCTGCGGAGAACAAAACTAAAAGAATAGAACCAAATCCACTCAAACATGCTACTGCTACTGCATCTAATGAACATGAGCCCATACATAATAATTCTATTGTAGATAGAATCTTGATGAGTAAGTACCTTGTGATATGATCCCCGGGGTATTCTGACCCCTGAGAATCCAAAGGTACATAAGTAAAAAAAAAAAAAAAAAAAAAGTAAACTGTACTTATTTGGTTTTACCGTGATTGCTATAGTGTGGTATTTCCTTTTATATCATGAATTTAACTTTCTGGCAATAGGTACAATAATACAATTGTATTTAGTTATCACACATTTTTGTTTACGTTTTTTTTTGCTAATTCTACCTCTACGACAAGTTCCACGTGCGTTTGCTTTCTTTAGGAAAAACTGCTAGGCCTCCGTGCTATTCATCACGGCAGGAAGAATGATATGGAACATCGTCGAACCTTCTGGTCATCCATAATGGTTTCGTTCATTTGCACTCACTAGTACCATTGACCACTGACGTAATCAAGGAAGGAATCTTCTAGTATATTTCCTAATTTCATGCATTGGAAATACATAAGGGCCATTCCAGCGGGTCTACGTGATTCACAAAGTTGTTTTGATAAAGATTGAAATACATAAGAGAAGCTGATCTCATGTGAGATATAATACAATCTATTTATGCCGAAGCGAATTTATTTTCCATAATCTACAACAATGGTTCAATTGCCCAGGTTTAGTTCGATGAAAAGATTGTAAGTTATCCTTCTGGTTGTTGTATACGTGCGGATGCTAACGTGTGACATTGAACTATCTGTCTAAAACCAAAACCGGATTCGAAGAAAGTCATTACTGCAAATGCAAATGTGAAGTACGCGTTAGCAAAGAAAAGGGCTGCAAAAACTCCATATTTCATGAAGATGAAGATTACCTTGAATAAGGAAAAATCAGTATGCAGATAAACTGTAAATATGTTTCTGGAAAGTTCATAAGTCGACAACCAAGAATGCACAACTTTGGCTTTCAGAAACTTACTGTGCAAGTATCAATTTTGAGTATTACATATACGACAGAATCATGTGCACACACCATGGCGAGGAAGACAGGTCATCCAACTATAGAAGAGATGTTACTAATTCAATTATAGTTCTGCAATCTAAATTAAAAATTAGCATTAACACAATAGCCGGTAAAATATCCGTATTTAAGTCCATGCTATTCGGCAGCGACAATGACAAATAATGCAAAACCATGGGATTAATTGGAAAAGTTAAAAAAAAATTGGTGTGTGCCTACTGCTGTAGTACTATAGCTTTTATAGCAAAATTTCTCTAGCGTATTTTTACGAGCGATAGTGGCTTGCGGGCTATGCAGGTATACATATGGCAGCATCTTGACAAGACACATTGTAAAACGTGAACATCTGATTGGGATACAATGATATACAAAATACACGGAGACAACAAAAAGTCTTCATTTTTTGATTTGGTAGTTCATTTTCTCACAAATAACATTCTATACAGAGGGGAAAGAGAAACATAAAGATAATACAGAAATCTATAAAGGATTTTTCCGGTCCTTGTTTTTTTACCTTTGTATATGAGGATTCACGTAACGCTGTTATTGCAGTTTCTTCCTCATGTGGCATTAGAGAGCTGCGGCTGACACGAGATGGCCGATACCGGTAGAAAACGATATGAACCGACAGGGCCGGAGATAGGTAATTAACACTGCTCTAATATGTCAAGATGGCAGCAAGTCCAAAATGGCTACTATTAATTAATTGCTGGGGGCACGCCAAATCGGTTCTTTTTAAATGCCTAACCATCAAATAATTTCGAAACTTTTTAATTACCTCATTGATATTTTGTCTGGTTTAAGCATTTATAGAAAACGCTTTGTTTCAGGTTTGTTCGATTTCCAGAGAACGTTGGAATATCTACTTCTATTGTCGTCACCCCCGCCACCCCTGTCATATGCCATTGTTGCGGAGTGTTGAAGAATTATCAATCAATATATAAATATCGTCATTTGTTATAATATTAAGCACTTTATTAAGCTATACAAGCACTGCGGACAGAAATGCAATTGTGATGCATAGAGACGAAAATAACGGTTTTATGGCTATTGATAAACAGACCAAACTATTTATGCATTTGTTGCCCGGAAAGCATGGAGGGTTCTTCATATTAGTTAGCACTTCAACTGGCAATATCTTATAATCGTATTCATCCAGTAAATTCATCAAATTACAATCCTCGAATTTTTTAACGTAACAAGTCTTTCCTTTGGCGGCGAAACCGAAGCGACAATCACAGTTGCCTGGGATTGGCTCAATAATCCGCACTGACTTCACACTTTTTGAATTGAGGTCTTTAACGGATTTGTCCTTGAAATATGGATTGCACGATAAATATTTAATGGGATCACATTGGATGCTGACGGATCCCGATACATCTTTTAGGTTAAGGTAAACATCTTCGATGTCTTTTGTGGTTTTCCGACTTCTCAGTTGGACCACCATATCATGAATAGTTTGATTGTAATCACCTATGGCTATGTTGCTGGAATAAGCTTGTTGAATAAATACGACAACTTTCTTTGCAAGTTCATTCCTCTCGTCTTTTATTTTATTCCAAGGCAGGAGAGTTGGTTCGGCAGTTGTGTTTGTTACGTTGCTCAGAGTCTGGAGGGAATGAAAAATACCTCTGATGGTTCAGAATGTAGCCGTGCCATCACTTAATTCAAATAAATATCATTATAGGTCAACTACCAACCTTTGATCTTGTGGGGGTTGAATCGAATTCATCAGCAGGTATTATGCAAGGATCCCCATACGGTCTCCAATCTAAATCTCTATAAGTTGACATTTGATAAACCAAAGTAATAAATTTTTTGAAGGGGTCGTTTTCATTGAAATAAAGTTGTGTCGCCTTCAGTATCTCTGGTATAGTTTCCTTAAGATATATGGTCCAAAAATACTCCAAACCCACGTTCACTTCAGTATCAGTAGTATCTGCTTCTGTGGGGACATTTGCACTTTCTGCAGGCGTAGAATCAGAACTATTGGAGGGTGCGGATGTAGTGGGAGGATATCCAATTACAACTTCATCTTCTTCACTGGTAGCGTCTGAGGATGACAATGCCGAATCCGTTTGAGCCTCTTCCTCTTCATCATCGTTCTCATCCTCATTTGTTTTTTTCTGTTCTTCTTGAGCTATTCGTCCAAAATGTTTCCACATTTCGGGTGCCACCCTCTGAAGTGATCGTGATTGTCCGTAGCCATGAATTTTCTTTGGTGGTCCTCCGAAATTTTCCCCTCTAGGTTGATGGACTGCACACGAGAAGTTCGTTTACAGTTTAAATAAATGATGCTACAATTTTTAGTTTAACTATTTTCAAATATTTTTTCATAATTATACCCACAGCCAGGAAAGGCCATTTCAAGATCAGTCTCGGGAGGATGTGCTACAAGTGAAATGCTGGCAGTTAAAATGATCAATGTTATGACTAAATACCGACTAATCATTCCATTGTGAGAAATGTGACGAGGCATTGTCACCGGACTCAAATTTAAAGCATCTCAGCTGAGGCACTTCAAATAATCGTACTGTTTCATTGCTACAATCAAATCTGCAGTATCTTACTTCTTACTGTTAGACATGTTAGAAATACCACCAACACAAAACACAAACCGTCAACGATGTGTATGGCGATTCACATTGAGGAAATCCTGAATCCAATTTACAATTTCAAGTCACCAGTCACCACTTCCAAAGCTAATAATAATTATTTATCCTTGCCTTTCATCGGTGTTAACATAAGAATCGCATTCTGAAAAAGAATTGTTTAACAATATATCTTAAGCCACCATGCTCATAGTGTCACTTATCGATATAAATAAGTAAAGTGTAACCATCATATGAAACGCACGATTACTTTTATTGTGGCTGAAGAACCTTCAACAGACGAATCTTACGAAAGAATAATATAATGGAAAGAGGTTAAAACAAATTAATACATGCTAAAATAAATAATAATTTATTCCCAAAAAAAGTGCCACAAAATTTAATGTTCCGTTTCCGTATAGCTTCAAAATCAATGTAAACAAACAATAATTAATCTCATTTTTTTCATACGATTTCAATGCTAAAACTTTTGCCACACAATTTCTTTGCGAAGCTTCAGTGAAATGTTTGCTTTATATAGTTTCATGTACTTTCATATTCACACGCATTTCCACAAGCCGCAAGCTTATACTCCAGGTAGAAAGAGAAAGTATGTATGGGAATTAAATTATAATTAGTAAATTCAGTGACGTCGAAATGACTGTCATTGACTGTATGTTTTATAAATAAATGGTGTTATTGTGTGTTGTTATTCATTAATATAAAGTTTATACTTTTGATTTACTTACTGACTTACAATTAGTTACTATTTATTTACTTACAAATACTGTGGCTAAATTATTGCTTAATTAGATTTCAATGGTTGGATAATGTAATTATCAAAAATATTAAGTTTTTGAAAATATGCAGGAAAAATTAAACCAAATGCCAATATCCAATATTCTGGGCTTTTTTAGACATGCCTAAAGTTGTGTAATCTTTCTATTCATAGATTTATTCCGAAACGCAAGAAGAGCATGAGTATTTACTGTGAACATGGTGGCTATTTTATTTCCAAGCTCACTGTGTATCGGCTAGCTCAGTAAGACCTTCCGGCGATTACACAACCACCTGTTGAAGTTGCTTCTTTATACGAGGACAAATTGGTATTTAAGATATGCCACGGTATAAAAGCAAAAACAACATTTTGTGTCGTCAGTTGATCTTGTACACTCCTCCTGGAATTTTGCATTTGTAACTATACATGCATAGAAATATCTAGTACCTGCAGTGGTAAAACGCGCAGCAAGATTGCAACTGGCTTCACTGATCAATGTGATACTGTGGTGTGAACTAGACCTCGTAGCATTGTGGTACGTCTATATATACAGTGGTTTTTGTGCTGCAAAGTCCTCAGCTTACCCCTAACTCAAAATGCAGAGCAGGCGTCGCAGCTCAATTTTTCGGTTGGGTTTCGGTTTGAACCGGGGATTAATAAAACCCACGGTGGATACTTTATCGGAGGAACAAACTCAAATTATGGAGGAGGTAAAGCACATAATTTTTTGAAGAGTGTTCCTTCCTTTTAAAATTTCATTTGAAATTATATGTATGTACATGTTTAATTTTATTTCCAGTTCAAGGAACGGATATCGAAGATAGAATTTTTTAAAGATTACTACCTTTCAAGCAATAACTTCTTATTGAGGTATTTGCTAGCAGCGGACTTTAAGCTGGACAAGGCTGAGAAGATCATTGAAACTTACTTAGATATTCAGGATAAGTACAACACCCATCTTACACGGGACATGACATTTCCAGCTGATTTTAGTGAAAAGTTCTCAACTTATGTGGGTGGCAAAGATTATAACGGGAGACCAAGTAAGTTAAGCGTCCTTAAGTTATAGAAGAATTATGGGGAAAAGCATTGACATTCGCTTGTAACATTCTGAAAATTATGTAATCTATATATTAAACCAACCGAATAAAATGTCCTTCAAGGATAAAAAAAACCTTAAGTTATAGATGTTAGCCATTTTGTAGGTTTTAACTTTTGTACAATTTAATCAAGTTTTTTTCATTTTTAACTCCAGTTGCAATGATACCCTACTGCGGGAAATGGAATATCAAGGAAGCCATCCAAAATGGTCGGGAGGAAATGTTTGTGCAGTACGTGCTAAAAGTAGCTTTAACATTTGAAGAAATGGTTTTGAAACGTGACAGTGACTATGGGATACTCGTGGGTGATGTGAGCAACATGGCTTATGGAAATTACTTTCACAAACGAAGTAAGTCCCGAAAAATTGTAACAAGTTATTGAGTCAGGATTACTCTATATTTTATCTCATAGCTGTACAATTAAGCCTTTAGGCTTAGGCTTTTAAGTAGAGTTCTTCAATAATTTTGACATAGCCCGTACTTCAAAGAACTGTAATTAAAATTTTCACTATACTTATTTCCAGCTCTAGAGGTTGTCTTGCACTTGATTAGTATGGTGGAAAAAATCGCTCCCGGAATTATCAAGAAAGTGTACTTTGTTAACGCTCCAAAAGTGTGGGTGACTGTATTCAATGCCCTCCGGTCCTTGATTACAATAAATGCGGACATTGTAGTGATGGACTCAAATGAAAAGAAATGGAAAGCTGCGCTACGAGATTTTATTCCTGAAGAAGGAATTTGTTCAGAATTCGGGGGAAAATGCAAATCCTATGTTGTAGTATAACTGCCCCCTAAGAACATCCAAGCATAATAATTTCATAATTTCATTTTGTGAAGTCAATTTTTTTTATTGTTATTAATACTTACGGAAACGGAACGTCTTGGCGAATGGATTTGTAAAGTTAGGCTTAACTAAACCCGCTACTTGCTATTTATTTTTGTATGTCAGGTAACCTCACTCAGGTTCACTTGTTAAGATACCTTCACTATTTCCATTACTGCATTTAACAGCGGTGAATTCCATTCCAACTCATACCTTTGTTGTCTTACGTATTCAAATAGTTTGGAATGATTATAATCGTTACTCGTTTTATATTGTTTAAAATAAATTCAACTTTGAAACTGCAATATTTAATTACTTTTTGTCAAGCACAATATCACAGATCCTGCATTCAGTTTTCAGAGATGTACTCACATTGCTATTTTCAATCAGAAAGCCTCTTTCGTTTCGCTTCTACTTTACTAGTAAACAGCTGGGATAAAGCTAAATACGGTAAATAGAAAGCCATTCAATAGTAAACAGCAACGGTAATTCAAGTACTTAAATGACCTTAGCTATTATGAAAAACATACTTTGGCAAACTGAATGTAAGTTTTATCAAATTGGAAGATGAATTATATCACCCAAACTTATTTAAGTTCTTTATAAACTAGATAAATATAAATCACTTCGGTTCCGCCAAGTCAACAGGCTGCTGGTCAGGATCTTTTTCCGACTCCAAATTGGTTTCTTTTGGTGGTGGCGGATCACTCCGTTTTTCCTGTTCGCGACCTTCCGGTAAAGATTTTTTCGGCTTTCCACACTTAAATACATCGTTTTTCCAATAATCTTTGGTGAATATCAGCCAAGGATGATACCTGTATGGTACTGTCCTCTTGTACTGTTCCCATTCCTCCCGTAGGTCCAGTTCCTTCGGTCCCCAAAACCGGCTTGGCGAAAACGCGGCTCTTACTTTCTGAGGAGGAAGAGAAATGCAACTCTCAGTACAAGAGTATTGAATTTTTTAAACAGGGTTCCTGTGCTCAATGCTACGATTATGTTAATCCTGTCGCATTATATACAGGTGCGTGTTTAACTGTAACACTGGAAGGGTTATATTTTGTTTAAAATTTTTGCGGGCAGAATACTCACCTTGTAACAAGAACGGGTTTTTCTGGTGAAAATAATATAAACTGCTTCTCCAGGTATTATAACCAGTGCTAAAGTTGAAACCAAGGCACCGACAGCTAAAATATGAAATAGGCACAAATAATACCACTGAAGAAATTCTCTACACATATTTTGAAAAACTTATAAATGACAAGGCGTAGTAAATTCCCCACGAAAAAGTATCACGTTTAATTTGTAAATAAGTCAGTAATTCAACGCAGCCTATTGAATACACTGAAGCACAACCATTCTTTAAAAATTCAAGCAGTTATCTTACCTACAGCTTTCGTCGGCAACGGATAATCTCCAACCCTTGGGGTCCGGAATGTGATAAAAGCGTATATCATCACAAATAAAAGTCCCCCTGGGATGACGATTCCCCAGCATAATTTCCAGTACCAATTCAGGCGTGTTTGCAACATGAATTCTACATCGTTGCAAAAATTACGAAGGCCGTAGATCCACGACACAACAATGACTTCCATAAGGACAACAACGTACAGTATTAAGCTTGACCCAAAAGTATCCATCAACAAAAGCATATGACCCCCACCCTAAAATCATAATAATAATAATCTTCTAAAGCATTTTTCGAAGTCAGCCACACTTTTTCTGTCAGGATGTCCCATTTTTAAAATCACTCCATTTGAGCAAATATTTGCGTCATGGATGGCGCTGGACGTATAGCAGATGCTTATATCAATGGATTGACTACGAATTTTTTAGAAATAGAAATTCTTTTCTTTCACAAAAGTTAACACTATGCTTTTTATCAGTTGCATTTAAACGGAAGTTATAATTCAAAGGTAGCCTCCATGGGCAAAACTCTATGCAACTTAACTGTTGTATACAGCCAAGGTACCCTCAATTTACATACATATTCTTAAGTAAATTTACAAAAACTCCAGCAAAATTGCATCAACTCGAAATTTCCAACATAATGAATTAAAGCTGTAATGCATGTGTTATGTGTTAAGTGGAAATTCATTCGAAAATATTTAAACATTGAATTGATCATTTAGCAGAAAATGTCAAAATATTCGTTGAATACTGGACCTATTTCAGTCATCACAAAGTAATAATTATGAGTACGGTAGTATCAGTCGAAAGCCATTTTGGAGACCTTTTCAACAATAGCTACCGCAATTCTGAAATTTCTGAATGAGGGTTGGTTTACGAGATAAATGTCTTTAAATGCTGTAAATTTCCTCATGATTATGGGCACAACAGATGGAGCCAGGAATAATTATCAAAGATGAAGCATACACATATGTATTGGTAAAAAGCAATTAAAATTTGATTGGAAGTAACTTTTGAATTCATCAACGCAGAAAGATGTTATTCAGCAATTCTGAAAGCCCGTAATTTCTGCTTTAAAGTTGTCTGTGCCTATCACCAAGGATAAGCAAATGTTAAAGATATCGCAAAAGGTCAAAGACAGGGAAATGTGAAAACGGGAAAATCCTTTACTAACAAATTTATTGCTAATCTGAAGCGCGGGATTCGCCAGACGAATGTTTTTACGACCTGAATTTACCAAAGTTGAAAGAACTCCTCGAATTTTGCAAAAAATTCTCAACCAATAACCTTTATATCTTTGGCTTCCAGCAAACTCCGCATTTCATAACAAACTAAGCTGTGATTGCCCCTTCGAAACGTATTCACAGGACAAATATTAAGTGCCCTGTGTTCCATAGCAATGACTAACAATAATCGTTGTTAAACAGTTATAAGTTTGTCAAGCGTGAATTTAAAAAATGCAAAAACTTGGTATCTAACATGACATTAGCTACCTATGGATGTGGTCTGCCGGTTCTGAGTGATACATGTAGTTGTCAACGTTCACATCGAGCCTAAAACTATTGTGAACCATTGAGCCGTAATGATTGAAATTGAATCAAGTCACGTGAAATTGGTAATTCACACTATATGACATAAATTAAAGGGGGTTATCGGGGAAAGACCTCTCAAAAACAAGACACAACAAACTGTTCCCGTTTGACGAACGGGTACCTTCACTTTTAACAACATAAACGTAATGTTGCTTCAATTTAAGGAAGCCTTCCTCATAACATAGCACTATTGATATCTTACCGGAGTGACGTAGATCAAGCCACTGAAGAATCCAACTAAACAAACGACGGTAGTAACTGCCTGTGAATTGAGACTAGGAAATTTTTCCGTGATAAGCGTTATAACGCAATTTACAAAGGATGTTCCACTTCCCAGTCCCAGGGTGAGCAGCATGAAGAAAAACAGGAAGGAAATGATTTGAGGAAGTGGATAAGTCCCAAAGTCTTTCATTACTGCTGGATACGAAACGAACGCAATATTTGGTCCGCTTTCAACCACCGTTGTAATGTCTCTTCCGTCCGCTAAATTCCCTAAAATTGCAAATATTGTCGACCCAGCCAGAAGACTTGTGAAAGAATCCATAAAAGTCACGATCCAGACATCCCTATTAATAGTAAAAAGAATGTAAATGTACACACTGTTACAATTTTGAAGGCGGTATTAGCTTCAGCCCTATAGTAAAGTACCGCATTTCGTGCGCTCGGTCATGTCTCTCAGCACGAATACTCAAATAATACTTGCCTCGTTCAAAACCTTTTGTGTAATAATTATACATTTTAGGCCCACACCTCGGCTGAGTTCGTTATTAGTTTGTGATCAATTAAATGAAAACCTAAAATTTATTTTCAACAAGCGCGATTTCAATTTTTGAGCAATTGTGAGCATTATCAATTTTATTTTCCAACTCGGTTGCGAATTTTTTAGAAAAACCGCTTCAAAATTCAATCTCCATCACCTTCATGTTCAAACTATGGGAGCGATTTAAATGAAAGTTTTTATACACATTGCTCATGTGAGACGTGGCGTTAGTTAAAGCATGATTCTTTTTTGTTAATAAGAATAATCATGGATTCCACACTTTTGTTTACATTTCAGGCTCAAAAGGTGGCAGTAAAATATTTTTGACGTGTAAGTTAGGTTAATTTAACTTTGAAATCGACCACCGACACATTATTTTGATATTCAGTTTTTCAGTGGCTTATTTCACTGGCTTCCGTATTATGGAAGTCGGGCTCTGGCCGGGTAACGTAGTTTCGACCAGATATGGAAGAATACCCACTCATCACTTTTCGAACATATTTGTTGCCTCTAACTAATACATGTCCAATCATTTACTTCATAGGCCGTAACTATGCGTGATATTTTTGATAGAGCATGCGATTACTGCTACCTTGAGATGTTGTGTCGAAAATGGTTGTAGGATCCAAATACAATGACAGGACCAAAACCCATACCCAAGGAAAAAAAGCATTGCTGTACAGCTTGAAACCACACCTATTTAGTGGAACGAGTAGACAAAAGTTCGTTAAACTTCTGCTAGTGATCAAGCATTTAAAGGTTTGTTTAGCATTAACCCAATACCCAGGCATGCTTATTTTCTATTTTCTTTCTACTTATTGAATTACTTGGACTTCCAGTAGTTTTGACCATTGTGGTTTGAAGAAGTAGTAAATTCCATCGGAAGCGTGGGGTAATGACACACTAACGCCAAACAGAGTGAAAAGAATCACGTACGGAAACATTGCCGTAAACCAGGCAATTTTCCCTGCACCTGTCACACCTCGGATAGTGATTATAAAAATGATAATCCAAGCAGCAAGCAAGCACATTGACAATTTCAAATCCGGTGCTCCAATACCATTATCAATAGATTCGTAAGATTTCAAAACTGAAAACCTATATGCATACATAATACCAAAATTATTAATTACTTACATGCTCATTCGTACTTCGCAGTACAGCTAACAGTCAATTATCTTTGGGAACTTAACCAAAAGATTTTCAATATCAATGAGAACGAACCGAAAAAAAATTTCGGCATCACTTCCGTTTCCGCTTACAATATCTGCTTTGATATTTATATCGTTCTGGAAGCAGGACTCATTTACAGAACAAAATCTATCTTTCAGACCACTCGGTATCATGTGGTGAAGGATGATTTCCTGGTTCTTGTGTATTCCCTCACAATGAACGTCAGTCCTAGTTTTTCCATCTAGTTGGAAATCTTCTTCATTACATTCATTCCATGGAAGAGGTTGCAAAAAGGAGTACGCCGCATACAAAATTACAGTGGCCAATATGGAACTGTAAAATGTACTCGTGAGGCCAGACGCGATCACCATTGAATAACCAAGACCTTATGAATGAGCAGTGATGACAGAATCGTTAAAAACATAAACTGTATCTGAATAGAAAGGTTTAAACGGCTGAACCTAATTTAAGCATGTAAACGATATGCAAGTCCAGGGGAGACGGCTGATTGGACCAAAAAGATTTTCACCCAATGGTTTTACGTAATTTAATTTCATCCAAAATATATAGAACCAACAAACAAATGAACTAAATATTTTTCGAATAAAACGATTGAACCAAAATAATCTGAAGCATTTCTATCGTACGTAGAACGTTAGACAAGATTGCTTGAAAGCACTTATGTTTATTTTAACCTTTGTGTGTGTCTGCTTGTATCTAAAACTGGATGTCATATTATTTTATTTGGCTAAGACATTAGTTGAAACAATAAACTTGGGTTAAATACAAATGATGAAATTTTTATTCATTTATGAGTACATAAAGAGCTTGAAAATCGATTGGATTGAAAATGGCTAAACTGATACTTGGGTTAATATTTTAGCTAAAATAGATTTTAGTTCAAATCGTTTTAGCTGCAAAAATGTTTGGGTTAAAATTTTCCAACAGAAATAAAATTTGGTTAAAAAAGTTTATCTGCGTGAAATAAAATTTGGTTAAAAAAGTTTATCTGTGTGAAACAAAATTTCGTTAAAAGAATTTTATCTGCCTGAAATAAAAGTTGGCTAAAATAATTTTAGCTGAAAATGTTTTAGTTGTTGGTTCAAATTATTTTGGGTCGACCCATTGTTGGATGAAATTGATTTTGATGCAATGAGCCTAGATCCAACTCCAGGACCGAAAATTTCAAACAGTACCTCGGAATGCAGGAGCCAAATTCCACACGTCCACACAACCGCAGTTAGTAAACTGTCCCAGGAGTAGTTCAAAAAAGTACATGGGCCTACCAACAACCACCAAGACTATTAGATAAGGGATGAGGAAAGCACCTGTTGAATGAATTTCGTTAAGCTTAATTATTACTAAACAACTAAATACATATACTTAGTTACCAACAAAACAACCAAGAATCCTCTGTACACTGTAAAAAATTAATCTGATCGTTGGACGTGGGTCCCCAAACAAAGGTTCACAAAGGGAAACCGGAAACCTGTAAAAATTTAACAGATGCTCCTGTAAAATTAACAGATGTTCCAGATATAATGATTTTTGAGGTTCAATTCAACGGGGGAATCTGTTAAATTTTAACAGGTTTCCCTTTCTGAACCTTTGCTTCGGGGACCCACGTCCAACGATTAGATTTGTTTTTTACAGTGTAGCGGTTTATTGACTATATTTAAAACTTACAAGAAACTACACAAACCAAAATAAAAAACTCACCACCACCATTCTGAAAAGCAACAAAAGGAAAGCGATATATATTTCCGAACCCAACAGACATAGAAATACATGTCATCAGAAAGTCAACTTGGCTAGACCAGCTTTCCCGATATGGAGGCGATGGCAACATGGTTGGAACCATAGATTCCCACTACAATTGTAAACAAAGTTCAACGCTTGCACTCCATGCAATTACTTCACGAAAAATGAGTCATAACTTCATCTTATAAACAGTTATTTTAAAACACATGGCTACAAAGGGAAAACACAAAGTGGCGCTCACGTCTCCAGGTGGTCTGGCAGTGCTAAAATCATCACCCTTGGAGGCATCAGCCTCCACTGGTTTTACACGGGATTCAGGTTTGGAAGGCTGAGGAGAGGTTTTTGTTGATAATCATTATATTACAGGGCCATAATTATTTTTTTACGGGGAAAAAGTATACATATGCTAATTACACATACTCTATCGCCATCTTCCACAGGGGCGATATTGATGTCCGTTTTCACTCCCTCTTCAAGCTGCTCACCGCTCATATTATCTCACGTGATTTACAATAGTTCGGAACGTAAGGCCGTCACAAACAAACTCAAGTTCGATGGCCTACTCTTGCTCTTTTCTACCTCTCTTGCAATCGTCTGCAATCCTGTGATAATTTGTATTGTGCGATCGTATAACATGCCTTCATTTGTAAGCAAGCGCAAACAGGAAGTATTTTTAAGAGCCACTTCCTATAGGTCTAGGTTTGCCAACTACTGTTTCATACTTCACCATCCAAGTATTCGAAAAGATGTACAAAAAGTAGAAACTGAGGACGTCGGTGTCGGTTGCCTCAGAGTCAGAGGTCACTACGTTTCAAGAAAATTCAGCGGCTAACAAATCCCTTGTAAAATTTTGACATTAGGTGTTGCTGCTGCAAAAACTACCTTGTTGTGGTCTGGTTTGTCGTGGCACCTTGCAATCGGAACTGTGGAAACTTGACAGCAGTGACTGAAGTTTGCAAAATCAGCACGTCTGCGTCTGAGGGAAAGCGCAAGGCAAGGCACTCACTAAAGCACAAATAAACCTGTGGATATGAAATTTTTGGAATCCAGACTATTTCCCAATCTCCTGGACTGGACCCGGACTAGCCATGTTATTATCATATTGCTTTTCGAAACTGTGAGGCGAACATTTGCAAAATTACAAAATGAGACGCAAATTAGCATTAAAAGTAACAATAATAATATTATGTCGTCCTGATATGATAAATAGTATTGTAGTGCTGGATGAGAATGAAATTGAGAGTGAACGACCTAGCAAAGAAGCCTTCATGCCTGGATTTCATAGGCTTCAAGCACTTTATGGTCTTCATTGATGATGGAAGAGTTTTGAATTCTGAAGAACAGTATTTTGCCTTTTATTTCAATTAACATATTTTTTACACCCATCTTTTAAAAAGAAAAACAAAGTTAAAATATTTTTAGGACTAAAGAAATATTGGATATTTTTAAATCTTTTACTCACTTGTTACTAATGTTTTATTTTAATTCTGAAACAAGCTTAAATACATTAGGTTAATGTTTTAGTAGAACTCGAAAGTTTCCAACAAATGTTTTAGATTAACTAGGGGAAACTACATCGTAAACGAGGCTTACTTCTGTTAAGAGTCTGTACATATACTGTATTCCCGCTTTCCGATTTAGACAAAATTGTCACAAAACCAAAATCGAATTTTAAATGTGCTGGCAAAATCTGACGAATGAGATCGACGGTTGCACCTGTAAATAATATTTATCTGTTTAATTAAACATTATGTTTCAAGGTAACTAGGTAACATTAGTTCTGTGACAAATGGATGCAAAATAGTCGTGTCTGAAATAAAATTATAAATTCTCCCACAGCAAAAGACCACTCATCATCATCACTCATATAAATTACCATAGCGATATCCTCAGATCTCGTGGAATGGCAGCTTATTCAAAGTAAAAATATAAAATAAATCTAATTGTAAGATATTCCTAGGTACTTCTTCAGCTCTTGTGCACTCACCCCGGGGAAATCCACTGTAGTTGGATTTACATCCACAAAATAGTCGGGTCTGAAACAAAATTATAAATTATTATTGAATAATACACAGGTCATCAGTGAAATCATATAAAGATTGTTATTTACTTTTGCAGTAAATTACGTTTAGTAGGAAATGAATTTAACTGATTTGAACTGATAAACTAATTTGCATAAACATCGTCGTGGCGGGATTCGGACAACTCATCCACACACTTTTTTAGCCACTGATTCCAACCAAATATTAATCAGCCAAAAACGTTTTTAGCCAAAATTTTGTTAACCGAGATTTTTTTAACCATTAACAATTTAAACAAAACTTGTTTAACCAAAAAAAATGCAGCCAAAACAAAGTTAACCAATACTTTTTCAACCAAAATTATTTCAACCAGAAACAAATTCATCCAAAAATAAGTTAACCACAAACTTATTCATCCAGATTTATTTTAACCAAAAATAATTCAACCAAAGAACACCTTTTAAAATATTTAAACCGTGAAAAATTTCATCGTGTACTCAATAGGAAACCTTCGTTATATGCTATCTGACAGAGTAAGTATGTAACTAATACCTCAGTGGCATCACAAGTGTCTCAATAATTGAACTTTTTAGCTTACTTTAGTTCTTATGATTTTTATATTATGCGTACAATTATTGTCTGAAAAAGGGTTAATTTAATTAATGGAGTGATAATATTTTGGATAAGTGTACGTAGGATAATAATTATAATTGATTTTATTTTTGGATGAGAAATTATTATTGGCTAAAATTGCTTTTGGTTAATTTTATGTTGGTTAACTTTGCTTTCAATAAAAATGCTTCTGGTTGAATTTTCATCAGTTAAAGTTGCTTTTGGTTAAAAAGTTTATGGTTAAACTTGCTTTGGCTAAATTAGTTTTGGCTAAAATGGTTTTTGGCTAAAAATAATTTGGTTAAAAAAGTTGGTTGAAAAAGTTTCTAGATCAGCTGTCCTCTGTCCTAGACCCCTTCGTGGAGCTGCGCTCTAACGTTTTAATTGAACGATGACAGCAGCGCCAATACTTAAAAGTTGGCAGTATTGCCAAGAAGTGCCAACCGAACCCTACCAGGAATCGCTTAAGTTTGTTGAAAATATTCCATTGCTACACACTAAAAATAATCTTAAATTTAAACATCAAGAGAATACTCTAATTAGAAAAATCAGAGGGAAAACCTGCTACATTTCAATAAAAACTTTTGAATTGATTATGAATTTCTTTATTGAGACTTATTCTGCTTACACAATTAATTAATTTTAAGATTAACGAAAAAATCTGAATTTTAATTGTCGCAAAGTTAAACTTTCGAAATTTGGAAAAAATTTTACTGCAGTATGTTGGAGTTTGCAGGCGGGTGTTATGCTCAACAAGAGTTCAAGAAAGTGCAGAATCTTATTTCGAACTCAAATCGCAAATCTACATGCATTGTTAATAACATAACTGTGTACAAGTGTAACAGTACAGCATATTACTTGTATCAATACATATATTTCAATGAGGAGCCGTGCTACATGTTGCACCTGGCTCAGTACAGTATTAACTATTGCCAAAAATTTTCTTTGACAAGCAAAATTAACTGACCCTGAATTTACCATGACTATGATGTCACAGTTGCATGTATTACAATTTTGCTTTGCTTATTGTGCAATCTCTTGAATTATCAGGATGCCCCATTTAGAGAACGAGATAACTTGCAGAGTGCAATGACTGTTGGATCATTGTCAATTGTCAATACATTTTTTGAAGCTTTTTTCTTTGCTCTCGTAAACAGGTGTCTCGTTGTAGTTATACATACTTACTTGTGTTGTGAAAAGCAAATTCGCATGAGACAGTGGGAATGCATTTACTTACACAAAAAGTAAACAGAGAAAGAATTCCATGCTACGTGACTTCAAGGTTGTTCGCAAAAGTAACAAAATTCTGTACTGGTATTGTACCATTTACAATACAGGGAAAGCATATATCCGTGCGGACGTGAGTACGGTCGCATTGATTCATCTTTTTTTTTGTCTACAGGGAAATTGATAACTGCTCGAGAAGCGAAAAACTAGTTCTTGTATCTTAAACAAGGTATTTAACACTAACTGAATCCATATCTTCTACAGGTTACCCTACAGACTGTAATACCCCAGAGCATTAGTGTTGTTCCTTGAGGTAAGATGTTTTGTGACGCAATGTTTTACGGTGTACGGTTCTTACCGTAGACTACGGTCCGTAGTAGGATTAGGACATTGCATTAGTTTCCCGTTTCCAGCAATATAAATTCAAGCTCAACCATAGCTACACCAACAGTCACAATCAGGTGATACTCGGGGATACATCACACATCCACACAAATAAAGTGTTTGTTATAGCCGAAGAAGTAATTGTAATTCAAAACTCAATAATTCACGTTTCAATTATAAAAAGCTTAACAAAAGCTGCATATACTGTGAAGAGAAAGGACAATTTGAAATGACCGTCACAGGCAAAAATAATAATTGCTTTTCTCAGATGGAAGTCGAAGCAATTGTGAAGGTAATTATTTTTACTGAAGTAACACCTTTTCGATTTCGGATCCAATTTGCAAGACTTTTTATTCAACCAGTTCTATTTTTTTTTATTACATACAGCTTCGCAAGCGACTAACGGAGTTGAATGTCTTGGAAGACTACAAATTGAGAAGTGATCATTTCATGCTACGGTATCTCAAGGCAGCGAACTATAATCAAGACAAAGCTGAGCAAACAATTAAAAATTATTTGGATATTTTGAAGCAATATAACACTAAGGAAATCGTAAAGGAGAAGTATCCAAAGGATTTCTCCGAACAGTTTGAGACCTACATCGGTGGGAGTGATAAGGATGGTCGACCAAGTAAGCTTTTACACATGTGATCCAGCGACGACATTAAAAGTTCATTTAATTTAATATCTCCCCCTGGAATGTGATTGACTGCTGTGTCATTGTAGTTGCTATGATTCCACGTGGAGGGCTTTGGAATATCAAGAAAGCCATTCAGAACGGTCAGGAAGATATGTTTGTACGTTATGTGATGAAAGTGGCGACAGTATTCGAGCGAGCAGTTTTGGAGAGAGACAGTGACTATGGAATTTTAGTTTGTGATGTGAGCAACCTCGCATACGGAAATTATTTTCACAAACGAAGTAAGCATTTTTTATTCTCGTGTACACTTTTAATATGTATCTTGCTTTGTTGATTAGTGTTGAAGTTAAACGTTCACACTGACGCGCTATACATTTAATAAGCTGTATTGCATAAGAGTGAAGCCTAATGAATTATTATTTACATAGCTCTGGAGGTCTTACTGAAATTAGTCAACCTTGTCGAACAAATATCCCCTGGGATTATCAAGAAAGTGTATTACGTGAATGCTTCTAAAATGCTGGTTGCATTTTTCAATACAGTTCGAACCTTGGTCACTCTAAATGCAGAAATCTATGCTTTGGATACAAATGAAAAGAAATGGAAAGCATCCTTAAGGGAGTTTATTCCGGAGGAAGGAATCTGCTGCCATTTTGGGGGTACTTGTACGGAGTACACGATTGTTTGATTTTTTATCTCAATCAGAGAGTTTTACCTTTCAAATATGTGCTATACACAAAAGACTGAGATTCCGAAAGAGCTGGTGTATTTATGTAATTTTATTACCAAAAGCTGGACTTTTTCACTATCAAAACCATGTGTTACCTAGCTTATTGGAAAGGCTAGTCAGCTGCAAGTGAGTTTAGTGAGTTAAGATAAGAACATCATCTGTGACGATGATAGTGATAATTTTATACAAGATTAATTTTTCTAATGTTCTTCTAAATAGTAATAAACGAAAGCATTTTTTGCTCGAGAGAATGAACTACACCTGTTTTGCACAATACAATACTATTATTAATGATTTATTATAACGAAATAGTAAAGCTGTCTGTAGAAATGGGAATAAGTAAGCAGTTCATTAAGTTGATTTCCCCGCTAATTACTTCCATTATAATTAACTAAATGTAATAACTAAGCACTAAGCATTAAATCGAAAAAGACAACCATAATTGCCTTCAACTACAAATAGTACGAAACTGAAAGGTGGTATTTATAACTAAAGTAATAATTAATTTGCATTGTGCAAAAAATTCACAAGGTTTCCGATTCCACGTATTTCATTTTTGACCCTATTTCTCTCTCATCAATAGTAGTTCTCTTGCTCTAGTGCTGTATAAGAACAGTATATAATTTATTGGCAATAATGCAATGTTCGAAAGAATTAATTGCACAAAAATTTTGTGAACGCTAACCTCAGCTCTAATTAGATATTTTGTCATTTTGTTACAACTTGTATATAATAACTAGTCTAGTAGTATATAATATAATTTGGTATATAGGAACATATACCAAATTATTCCAAGGTATACGGCAATGATTAATGATTATTGTAACCAAAAAACTCTAATAATTTTAACTAATAATTTCTAATAACCATCGGACCATTAAAGTTTAACATGTATTGGTTTGATTTAGAAAAAATGTTTAGAATTGCTGGATGTAATATTGATATCAGACTCTAATTAATTTCCATCTCTGCAGGTTCATTTTAACAACTCTGATGAACCTATTCCCAAACAAATATTGTAAAATATTGTATCCCATACTTTTTGGAAAAGTATTGTCTAAATCGAGTCCAAGTTATAGGCCTACTAATAGGAGCTCGGGGTACAATAACTACGTTCTTGGATAATTTTAGAGTCAAGTTTGGTTTACCAAAGGAGATGATAGAGAATATAATTATAGCAGTCATAAGAGGAACCTGTAGAATAGCTCATAATCATTTATACGGTTAAAAAATTAAAAATATATTGATATCAGTAACCACTAAATAATTTGCTAAAAAATTGTTATCATTATTTGTCGCAAGGCAAAATACTGTTCAGTATCAGTGAAATAAATTGATTATTTATTTTCTTTCTCTCTAATAAGATTTGAATAATAATAATCTGAAAGTTGGAAAAAAAAATTTTCAGTGACAATTTTTAGGTACAAAATACAGAATGCATGTTCCTAAAAATCTCGTTCATCTCAAAAATCCTTTTAATCTTCCTTTCTCTTGCGCATTGCGGAGCGGATAAGAAGATTTTTTGAAAGTAAAGCTTAGGTTTAGATGAAAACAATAGGATATCCTATAGGATGAAGGGCTGGCTTAAAATATTAAATTACGTAATTGCTGTCTTTAATGCGAGGTTATAGGAAAAACGCTCATCCTTAGAAAAAGAGGACATTTTTTGTGATTCCTGAAATGATAAATTACGAATCTCTTCTTGGTTCCGTTGCAAACATGACATGAGTACTCAGGCCGGTGTTATGTAGAGTTAATCGATTTATTAATGCATTTTTTACTCTCATCTGCGAGAAGTTCAAATTAGTCCACCATTTTTTCAGGGATTTTTGTCTAACGATAGTAATTTATTATTTGGTTAAGGTTGGAAGTGCATGAAGACTATGTAGAGCATAAAAACTAAAAGGACCATTGTAAACGTTTGTACAAGTACCAAAGTATATGTAAAAACTTGTTTATTTTAGGAGCTGGATGAAATCAGAGGATCAAACGCTGTCTTAAGACAGCGTATAAAAGGATAAATGTATCCTTTAATAGTATATTAAGTGCATATATATTCATATTGCTAGCTTTGCTGCAAATTGTTGTAGTTATGGTGTTGTTACGAAAATTGTGTGTAAATCATATGTATATTAATGAACGCATATGTAGGTATAAGTGCATATTTGTACGGAGGTTCAATAAAACAATGACTAATGCAGCTACTGTCAAAAATAATATTTGAGAATTACATGAGGACTTAACTAACTTAATGATGAACTAGCCTGTCGAAATGTTTCATGTACATACGTTACGCTACGTTACATGTCCAAATGGGACGTATATAATGTAATCCAACGTATTTTCCTCAAGGTCACTCAAACTCTATACATGTATGTACACATTAAAGTCCCTCACCACCTAAAAATAACACACACAGAGCACACAGAGATGTTGCTCATTGTCATAATAGGTACCAGCATAGCATAATGAATTAATGACAAAAATATTGCCAGGCCATTATTGGTACAAACAAAGGGAGGTCATGGTTGGACGAAGCCAAGGGAGTACTAAAAGCTGTTACAGTTGTAACACTATAATGTTGCGTCTCTAAAAAAAACACCCCAAAAAAACTGTTATTCATTTTTGTATGCATATTATTAAGGACCCATTACATGTTATTTACGTGAGAGGAGTCAGAAGCTGACACTGAAATATTTCATATTTTGGCATTATCTCACAAAACTGGTGACATACGTTACTGAGAAGTTTAGTTGCGTTTTAGAAGTTCGATCTGATCGACTAAATAGACATGTTTTGAATTTACGGTTCTCCAGGATCATTTTTTGTGAGAGTGATGTGAGCAGGCAGTCCGAGTCTGGACGTTCCGATATTTCGATTTTCCACATTATCTAAAGATATTCCAAGTGTTGCTGAAGAAGCATTTGTAAGGATTTTTGTTTTTGAGCCTATTTCGCTATCAGTAGCTTTTCTCGGCTTGCTAGCTAGAATCGATTTAACAGTGTTATCAGGCAGAGATATTACTAAATACTTAACCTTTAAAGAAATTAAAGGTTTGTTTAAACTCACGCGTTGTATATTTGCTGTGTTGGAACATTTGATTGGTTTTCAGATCCAAAATTTTCAACATGCATGCTTCCCAAAAGCTGACACCCATGGAGATGAATGCAGTTGTAGAGGTACGGAATTTTAGTAACGCATTTCAAAGCTATATGTACCGATGCGGCTAGATGTATACACCTAATTATAAGTGTGTAAATAATGTTGTGACTGCTTGAGTATGCATATGTTTTTAAACACTATTCAGTAAATTCCTCATTATCAGGGCCCGTATTGCTTAATATAATAGTATATAATATTTATTTTGCAGATTCGTAAGAAGATCGCCTCCAAACATTGGATTGAAGAAAATAAATTAAATAATGATATGTTCTTGGTAAGATATGCAAGAGCAAGCAAATTCAACGTGGATAAGGCTGAAAAAATGATTAAATATTACGTAGACTACATCCGAAGCCAACAAGAAGATCCAGCTTCTCTAATGAAGACAATTTTTCCCCAAGATTTCAGTGCTCACTTTAGAGGCTATGTGGGAGGGAGTGATTACGAAGGCCGTCCACGTAAGTGAAACGCTAAAGTGACAAAAGGCAATAAAATAGGTAGTTTTTAGCGCAACCTTCTCCGTATCTCCCGTTAGTAAAACCTAAGTATCTAACAGTAAGTATAGCACTTGTAGAACCTATGCATGAGGTTTTTGGTTTATACGTTGTATAAATTCCATAAGTTTTATACGGGACATGCGTAAAAAGTGGCGCTAACTGTCTACTATGTATGTATCAAGCAAATAGCTTTTATTTAATTACTTTCACCACTACAAATAATACCAGTTACAGTGCTATCCTGTTTACAATACAAGGGCCATTAAAATTCCAGATGAACGCCTATAAACAGCGAGTAAATCCACAGGGAATTAATAAGCTTATAAAACACCAGTCTTCAATTTCGGGAGATGCAGCCTTAAATCCAAAAAATGACGTTCATTGTCATTATGTCCTCAACGGCTAATCTTATTACAAAAATTCCAACGCAGTTGTGTATTATTTCCGGTACACGCTACTACTGCTGATAATGAAAATATTGGAAGACTATGATTTTTAAGCTTATACACATTTCCCGTGGACTTACACAGTTGTTTAGTAAATACTGGCTGTGAGAATTAACATGCGTACGTATATTACACATGTATATCGCCTCATAAAGTCCTGTCCAAGAGAATTAATTTTAGCACAGCTCAATGTGTCTCACAAAATCAAATCATTACTTGTTTTTAACATCAGTAAATACAAGTATGACAAAACAGAATCAAGAACTAATCTAAGGTGTTAGACACTTAAAGAAAGAACAAAATATTACCTAATAATATGCGAAGCGAATGTCAGTCATTGGCTTAACGCAATTATTAAAGGGAAAGGGACATGATGACACTGTATTTGTTGATATTGAATTTATATCATATTTTAATGAAGAACAATTTTCGTCAGTATGAGTATAGTTGTTACCACTTACCGCCAAGGAAAAGTTTAAGATCAGGATTAGAAATTATTGTCATCGCCCTTTTATCTGCAAATGGATCAAAAGCTTTAAATCCCCTTAATGCAAAATGTTACCAGAGAACCAATTTGATTGCATGAGCAACGTTTGTGTCCACATGTGATTTCCTAGCACTCTAGTGATATAAACGACGTCATTATTGCTCAAACGCGAAAAAATTGTCACGCTTTAGGCCAGATGATAAATGGTTTACTTTACTTGCAGTGAATTGACTTGAAGTAACATTCACCGTCTGGATACTGTAAGTAATGCTAATGCGTGTATAAGGTTGGATTAGGATTGTGCAGTGGTCAGTGAGAAGGTATAGTGAGGCAAATGCACTTAACGGAACACATATTACCTTGAACGGTCTTAACCTATTGAGTCATTGGGTGAAAAGACAATGTGTGTCTTGAGTGACTTTTTTTCGCTCGTCCGACGCAAATGTAATGAGATTATTCAGATTACATGTCTTTATGTAAGAAGTTCGAGGACAAAGTAGGAATAATTGTTAATATACACAGAAATACTTGTGCACAAACGAACCATTTACTGTGCAGTTCTTGTCACAATATAGTTTAATCATAATGTTAACGAATAAGTTGCTAAATTCCTATACATTTCTACAACAGTTGCCACCGTGTAGAATTATTACTGTCAGGGTAATTCTCCTGTACTATTATCGACGTGAAACCATGCGTGCATTTGACAAACGTTTGAACAAATCTCCGTAATTTCACATTTAATGCTCGAGTTAACCCTTAAGATTTATGTACATTAGATTTAAAGACCTTCCAAGCAAAACTAACTTTTGCTTTTGTGTCATTTGCAGTTATTATGTTCCCTGAGGCGGGAATCCGTTGGAATCTACGGAAAGTTATCCAGGCTGGACGTGAGCAAATGTTTATTAATTATGTCCATAAAGTTGGATTGACCATTGAGGCGGAGATTCTAGAAAGGGATGCGGATTATGGAATTTGTGTGGCGGACGTAGGGAATATCCCATATTCTCATTACTTTCACAGACGTTGTACGTTACAAAATTTTACTTTCACAGTATATTTAGAAAAGACAGCGCAAAGTTGTACGTGTAAAACATATAGCGTTTATAGAACTTATAGATGAAATTTTTATATGTAAAATTTTGGTTTATGCGTTTTATAAGTGCTACAAGTTTTATACGGGGCATACATACAGGGTTGCGCTAACTGCCTAATGAGTTTCTAATTCTGACAACCTTAAGTAGCTCGCGTGCATTTTCGGCCTGACTTGCTATTACAAATTACCCTTAAATGACTGAGTCTGCTATTCCCTTTCACATGTTTCAGACTTGATTTATTGATATTACAGCTGTGGAAGTCCTGGTAGACTTAGTGCGTCATATGGAACGAAGTGCCCCTGGTGTGATCAAAAAAGTCTACTTTGTCAATGGTATTTGATATTATATTTATTAACGTTTAAATCTAGTGTTTGTTGAAATGCTGTTCTAATAGTGAATCATAATTTTTTAATTATCTGTGTACGAGTGTCTCTCATGTATACGAATTTCTATCCTTATAGCTCCACGACTATGGGTTGCTTTGTTTGCGGCGGTTCAAACCATTATAACAATTGGTGCAGAGATTATCATATATGACTGCAATGAGAATAATTGGAGGGCCAAACTGCGGGAAGCTATTCCTGAAGATGGGATTTGTTCGGAATTCGGTGGGACTTGCACAAAATACATAGTAGTTTAGTTCGCAGTCATTCATACGGAAACAAATCATGTTCAATTTTGTAAGGTTATTTCCGCTGTTGTCATACCATCCAATTGTGCGAAATTACTACTTAATTCTCTCTAACTGCTACCATCATCAGTTATAATTATTATGTTCATTGGGAGCGTGCAAGGATGTTATGAAAGGTTTTAGTAAAGTTACTTACATGATTTCCGTCGTATATTTGATTGACATTCATTTTCTTGCTAAATTTTAGAGGGAGCAAAACTGCATGAGATATAAACCAAGTAGTGTTAAATTAGGTATTAAGATGCCACGCCAGGGGTTGCAATTTAACGCACAGCAGAATATATCGTCTACTAGTCTACTTTGTGAACAAGCAGTGTTTGAGCAATAATTAATGGACAGAAAGAGTAAGCCGAGTTGCAGATGATTTCCAAAGTGCGTGTTAAATCGAACAAGTCACACTTTCAAGCCACAATGTTTATTAATTACACTAAAGTCTAGGGGTTGAAACATTGAAATTAAGAGTTAAAGCAAATTGGAGGAAAATTGACACACTGCACTATGTTGCACTGCTTCCTAAAAGCTTTCTTTCCATCTGTTAACTCCTGTATAAATGTATTATTGACACATTGAATTAAAAATTTCTTCGATTTGATCTAGAAAATTATATTTTTAAAATGAAAATGGAAATTACCCTAGAAAATTCTTAATTTGTGAACAACGTCCAAGTCCAAGCATCGCAGCCATTGTATTGTCATTGCAATACATGTAACATAATCTAATAAAATTGTTCAAGCCAGTTCAAGGTGAAATAACACTAATTTTAAGATCATGTGGATTACCATGATTCTGAGTTACGGCGTGACTCCGACGAGGAAGACTGTTTCTGCCAATACAAGAGAGAAAGCACATCAATGATGATGGTGCAATGAAAAATATAAGTTGATTTGATTGAAGTGGTGCTGCGTACAGTCATTTAGGTAAAATAAAAAATTGCTATTGATGATATTGTATTTTTATATGATTTCTTCAGGTAAAATCTGACCGTTGCTACCACCACCACCTCAATGTTTGAAGTTTTAACTTAAAAAACTAATTTTGACCCTGCATACTGCATAATGATGTTACTATTTTTACCCGAGCTAACTGCCCTATAAAATGCAAAAATTGGTGCTCAGTTCGCAAATATAACTCTGTATTATGTACACACACATAACACATAACAACTGCATTTAATCCTCGGGACCATGATCATGCAATGGCCACCCCAAAAAACAATTTAATTTTGCATTAAAATTGATTTATTTTATAAATTATTACTGCTAGGATTTGCATCATGGTGAGAGTTCGGAGGATGCATCCTTTAGCTCAATTATATTATTGTCTTTGCAGAGCTACCAAGTTAATTACCTACATCAAATATGTATACATATACATACATACCTAAGTTTATATATGATTAGGCGGATTGTACACCACAAACAATGAAGCACATAAATTTGATATTTTTCCTCATGTGGTAAAGGGTCCACTTGAAAAGTTAAGTTTTCATTTTTTTTACCATTTTAATGCAGCCATTTTTCCTATCATTTTTTGGATGAGCAAATTTTGAATGAGTTTCGGGGATTTAAAAAAATAATTTTCATGAAATTTTGCTTTTGGATTTTGGAAAAAATAAGTCACGTAGGATATTTAAAATCCCTTCATATATTATTATTGACCAGTAGTCTCCTCCCGCGGTAGTTGAGTGGTTTTTTTCACCATTGTTCACTTGTATCCATTGTATATAAAGCATATTCATCTGCAAATGCAATTGTAGCATAAGCTAGCTGTGAATTCTCGATTTAAAGTTTAAAAACAAGCAGAGGGCGATATTAAGCTCGGGCCACATCTATTCATGGTACATGTACTATTCGTGGTGTTCATAATACATACAATTTGTACTTCGTATAGATACTTAAGTTTTAGTTGACTCACGTAATATATAGGATACATTCTCAAACAATCAGTATTTTTATCATTACCATGCCTCCCATTTAAGCAAATATTAATCAGCTTACGAGGCCTTTTTGGGTTTAAAACTAATTATGTAAAGTTTTAATATTTCTAAACATATCTCACATGGGTACGGAGTATGTACTTCAAATTTCTAGTTGGCAGCAATCCCCTTCGTTTTTGTATACCTACAAGCAAATGCAACTATTTGTAAAAATGTTTTGAATCTTATTGGTCATTTCATTACTACGGACTACGCACAACATGAAATTTTCACCAAGAAATCAGACAATCTTTAACACGTTCTCATATATGATAAATATATATATACGCCTTCACGAGGATATGTTTAGTAATAAATCATCGCAATTTTGACAATTTGCAACTTGCAGTAGTGCAAGTAAGCTCAGTTCAGATAAAAACCATTTTTTGTTGAATTGAAGGATAAAATGGTAGCAATCGTGAACCACCATACACAAACGTAAATCTACGCTGTGCAATACAATTTGTCAACACAAAGATGCAATAGTTAGTTTGCTAGAAAAAGACGTTTCTGACTTTGTCGATAAAGAGTAAAAATGACAAAAATGAGAAATGGTTTTAGCAACGACTCAATTTCAATTGAAATTGAGTAATAATTACACTTGGTTGGGACCGCTACTCCTGTACTTGTAATGATTAATGTAACAAAGTGCGACCATCGTACGTAACTTTTTTATAATGAGACATTGCACTGCGTATAGCTTTGTAGATTTATATTCCTTTTTGTGTATAATGATGAACGAGTCTGTAGAAACATAACTGATTCACGGCGAATGAATATCTGGGACATTTACGATGGTGATTCTTGTAAGGTCATTTTTACGCTTAAAGTTCCTCATACTTTTCCCCTTGGATGTGCATACGTACAAACATGAGGGAAGGGAACTTCTAGCAGGGCAAAACCTCGAAAGGGCTTTAAAATGCATGCCTGTTGGACAAAGTGACACCTAATACATTGGTAATTTACTTACCCTTCTTGTAAAAAGATTGTTATACCTGCATTTACGTTCATCGTTCCAAACCATGTAGGTGCAATTATTCACCTTCCCGACTCTCTAAATTAAGGTCCTCCATGTAGATACATACTAATAGCTATCCAACAGAGTGAGAATAAGAGGCCCAAGTTGACAGTGAAATTCCATTTCTATAAAACTTGTCACTTGTCACGCTTTAGATTACCTGACTCAATTTAGTCACTACAACTTTCAGTTTCCTTTTGGAAGTCAACTGGTTCATTTTGGTGTTCCTACTGTTGTTGTTGACAATAATAAGTCTTTTGTCTCTTCTATACCGCAACCATTGCCACGAGTAAAAACCGTACATTGCAATCTATATACCGAAGGTGGACAAATTCCTCCCTGATTTTGGAGACAACTTGAGGAAGTCCAATATATTTTCAGTTAGTTTACATTTTGGTGTAGACAAGGGCAGCTGGGTATTATCATATCCCAGACCAATTGGCTGGAAACTTATTACACTGTGAGACTTTGTGGGACTTAACTGTGGATCTTATTTAAATTTATTCTTATTTAATTACAAGTAAATGCCAGTTAAGTTCAGTTACTAGGAAAAACATAAGGAGAAATAAGGAAAATCCACACTATTTTGGTGGATGTGCTAGTGCAGTGATTCAATATTCATTTTAAAGTACCAGTGAAACTTTGATCATCAACATGATTAAAATGAACGCTTCCAGGAAACTCACTCCGGAGGAGTTAGATGCTGTTGCAGAGGTAAGTCATACTTGGTTTCGTGCTGTATTAACATGTCACATATATGTCATGTCTTTGAAAATATAGAAAACCATTTTTTTCAAAAACAAAGAGTTGACAAAGCTTTTAAAAAACTTTATTTATCATAACATATACTTTAGAATAGGGCTACTATTTTTTATAATTAATTTCACAGATTCGCAAAAGGATTGCCTCCAAGCATTGGATTGAAGATATCAAATTGGATAGTGATATGTTTATAATTCGATATGCTCGGGCCAGTAAATTCAATTTGGACAGAGCAGAGAAGATGATTAAATTTTACGTTGATGCAATCAGATGTGAAAAACCGGATCCAGCCACTCTTCTGCAAACTAATTTTCCTGATGATTTCACCAAGTACGTTAGAGGATACGTTGGAGGACGGGATTATGAGGGACGTCCGAGTAAGCCAAGACATTTTATCATTACAATTGATCCGCACTTTACATTGTAGTATTACAGTCGAGTTCGCTCATCAAACAGAAAGCAGATTAATTGTAGTTTTCCAAAACTTCAGCTTGGATCAATTCCGTTTATACACAGTCCGCGTAAACCTGCGGATTTTTTATATTTACATAATTATACAATATAGCCAAACTCATGAAGCCGATACTTTCATTTTCAATTCCGACATAGTTAATGCTGCATTTATTTCCATAAACTATAAGTTGAAAACCAAGCCACATAAACGATAAGTTAATAAGTAGTCATTGATTTTGCCAAACGTTTCTCTTCCGGTTGAAGTTCCAACCATACTTGGGTATCCGTAAAGATATCAGGTCAGGTGTCATCCAACTATGCACCTTGTGACAAAGTGTTACTCGGGATGTAGCTTATAGCTGCGTAGATTCGTCCTAATTAAGGTACCTACAATAAAAGGCCCAGGAAATCAAAATGACCCTGTGATGTATTCTCCTTAAACATGCTTTTAGTTATTATGCATTATTTAGGGAATATATGATCCCTGTCGTTGAATGTAACCATTGTGTGTGGTTTTTTTAAAGGAGTACATATATTGAGTCGTTTCGTTACCAGGCGTTTGTCATCGTGTGAGATTGTATGACATTTTTATCACCAAGTGTGACATTTCTGTGAGTAAATATTATTTATTTCAGTGCCATTACTTTTCTACAACAAAATTACAGTGAAACGTAAAGGCAACGCAGCCACTAACAAGACTAGTCTTTTAATTCTATTGCAACTTAATTTTTTACCTTGAATGTGGAGTGGCGCCGCTTGGGTGCACCTTAGCGCAAAGGTGTTAGTGTAATGAATTATTACACCAAGCTTTCCTAGCACCAAACTTAAGTAGCTGATTGCTACATTAATTGCTCAGTTAATCCTGAAACAAGTTCGAGGGCAAAAATTACCAAAGCCAACGCGCACACAAACACAACATAACTCATTGTCATGTGCTATGCACAAAATATTACGTGTTCGGTTCTAGATAGGATTATAATTAAACATTCATAAATCTAAACGCACTCGCTTTATGTAGTGAAAATATTTCACATCAAATTACATACAACCTCAACCCTATCAATCCAGATTTACACATTACATCGTTGTAGACACACTGCTTATACACAGTGAGAGAAGCTGAGGAGAGCAAGAACAATGGTAAGTATTTCTTTATATGCTCCTCATTCTTGGGCAATGCAACATTCTGTTCATTCAACTTTTGCTCTCCTCGAGTTTCCTAATGATCTTCACTCTCATTACATTTTTTCAATTCTTACCGAGACACGTTCCAAGAGTCTGTGCAACTCAATTTACAAAGGCCGAATCATGTTAATTTTTCACAGTTGTCATGCTTCCTGAGGCGGGAAGGAAATGGAATTTAAAGAAAATAATTCAAAATGGACGTGAACAAATGTTCATCAAATACGTCCACAAAATTGGATTGACCATTGAAGCTGAGATTCTTTCGAGGGATGCCGACTATGGGATTTGCCTCATTGACGTGGGAGAAATTCCCTACGCAAACTACTTTCACCCGAGATGTAAGCCGATAAGTATTACTAACGAGTATGACCTGTTTGTATGTCTATAAAAATTTAACGGAAGGTGTGATGCAGTTTAAATCCAACATGTGTCGTAACTTACTTTAATGATTCGAAACTAATACTGGCTCATTGCTAAAAAGTAATTAATGATGTTGTGTTTTTAGAAGCACCTTCAAATAATTTTATGGGTGTTCTTTCATATACGGGCGGCGCGATTATATACGGCCTGTATATAATCGCGCCGCCTGTATATGATCCCACCGCCCGTATATCGTCTACCCTCTCCGCCCGTATATGAAAGAATCCCCAATTTTATAGTATGCATTAAGGAGCAGGGTATTACGATATTACTGCACTAATAAATTATGATTCTCTTGTTCCTTTTCCCATTTATATACATGTTTTTGAACTAGCTACTATAATATTTCATGCAGTAGTTAATTAATGGATTGCGCAAGTTCTCAAAACTTATGCTACTACAAATAATGCTTAAAATGTATTTAAATTCTCTAGCTGTCGAGGTTCTCATCGAACTTGTCCGTCATATGGAGAAATGTGCACCTGAAGTTATTAAAAAGGTCTACTTTGTCAATGGTAAGTGACATAATTCACTAAAATTTTGTGTTGACTAAAATTTTAATTGAAAAAAATAAATACTATCTTTTTTCAGCTCCCAAGCTATGGATAGCTCTTTTTTCTGCTGTTCAAGCTGTTATTACCATCAAAGCAGATATTGTAATTTATGACTCTAACATGAATGGCTGGAAGACAAAACTCCGTGAAATTTTCCCAGAGGATGGAATCTGTCCAGAATTTGGGGGAACTTGCACTAATTATACGTTGGTTTAGTAATTATGAATAACGTTTCTTATGTATACCTTATGGATGTTACTCAGGTGTTTACCATGGTTTTTGCACGAACTAATGCGTAAAGAGGAATAAACTATTAGAGCGAATTTTTGTACTAAAGTATACTATCCTCATTCATTGTATTTAATATCATTATATTTTGTATATCTACATTATCTAAGACGAGGCCAGAGACGTTCTTGGCTCACTTATTTTGCAATATTTAGCAATAATGTTCATATTTTTAGGACAGCTATAGATGATTATATTCTCGCTAATAGTATTTATTGAAATTAGATAGGGAGCTGTTTGAGAATGTTGCCCCAATGTATATTTTAGACTACTTATTGCTGAAGAAGCTTTGACTTATACTGAGGATGTTGACCCAAAATAGCATTTTGATAAGAGATTAAAATGTTATAGCTCTAAAATGATTGTCAGGAAGTTACTTATAAGGATTTACAGAATGCCAGACAGCATGTTTGTTTGTGATTTTAATTATTAGTAGTTGTGAATGTCGGTTCGGTAACACTTTGTTTTGTATTAGAAGAAGGCTGGAGGAATGATGTTATCGTTATCACATAGAAGATTTGTATTTTGCGGTTCACGGTTAATGACAGGTGGACGTGATATGTAATACGTAACATTTTTGTATTGATACAGAATAAAATGTTATGATAAGATGCGAGGCCAAACTAATCCTGCAAATGATGTATGAACGTACGTAAGATGTATATTTTTGTGCAAATAAAGTACTTTGTTACAAACTTTAAGAGAATCATTTTTGCAAACAATTAGAATTTATGAAGCATCTGCACTGCAAATTCTAGCAATACTACTATGATAATTAAAATATTTGAGAAGAGTATACGTTCACAAGTAATTAATACTAACCACAGTAGTCAGAGTTCTACTCCACATTCCAAAAAGTATTTCTATTGTATTGGCTGAGCTCCTGATTAGCCAAATTATTCATCTGTTGTTGGGATTGGGAGCTATTTAATTCTTTACCACCCGATCTCTCCGTAGCATGTTGCTCACGCCTAGAAACTGGTCGAGGCCAATTCATGTATCTATTGCCCTGAACCCCTACGACAGGTATCATGTTATTTGCCAATTTTGGACTCAATTCCCACGAGTAGAAATTCGAAGCTAACCCCAAGGACGATGGTCTGGTTGAGGGTAAAGCATTTTTTCGATTTTCTTCTTTACTCGATCCAAAATAAATAATAGCTTGCTGAATTTTCCCAACAGCTCTTGCCAACATTGGCTTGTGGGATCTCTTAAAGCACCAGGCGCGTAGAGTCAAGAAGTAAATGATCTCAACAACACTCAGACCACTGAATCCAAGGCAAAGACCCATTAAACCACCGGTGTTTGCTGGAACACACGTGTTGCATTAATTTTTATTTGCTGCTTACTTTAACTTCTTACCAAAGAAAACACAACAACCTCGGACTAACCAATTAAATCTGTTACACCATACAATTCCTTCCTAAGTCTGGAGTACGTTGAGTCTTGACAGAAGTACACGTGGACAATGGAGATGTTATGGCCGACCCTACATGGATGAAGCTCAAGAAATTAATACTTACTTATACACAGAAAAAAACTTCAATTTCTGTAATATTTACATTTCCTGCTACTTCATACTTTACAATGATCAGTTTTAAGTGAGAACCAAAGTTGGTTACCAAACAACGGTTGTAAAACTTTAACATTTAAAATAAAATTTTAAAAGTTTACATGTATTCCAAAAAAATTCGTACCATGGAGCTTTATGCCGGAATTCGTCTACCCACAGCTCTTCTTCGCTTTGCAAGGGTGTTTCCGTGACTTCCATAACGTAGTGAATTTCAGTGCATGCTGGCAGGCAATGACTGCAACTTGCTTTCTTTCCGCCTTCGCTGCTAAATTGACCTTCACAAAAGCATCAAAATGCAAATAAATAGGCTAACATTAAATTTACAATCTATTAGACTAATTATACTGCGGAAGGAAATTATATATTTAATAATGGGACAAAACTGTCTACAAACGAAATGTACTGCATATAAAATAGAGGCTTATTGCTTCCGATGCTTTTACTTTTTGACATATTAAAATGACCGATTGATTTTGTGAATTACTTTTAACTTTTGTGGTACATGAAAATTTGGTTGGGCCACAGAGATCCCTTGTATCGTCACCTGCATTAGTTTTGAAATAAATAAAATAAAGTACACAAATCATTGGTTCAGATATCACAAAAAAAATTCTTATGAAATCTCGACTGCAATATCAAATATACTGTATTACGGGGCATATAGTAGCTAACGCAATTGCACTGTTTGTATGTTTCGTTCGCAATGCATTCATTGATACAATTGGAAATTGTATAATAGTTATAGTATTCCAAGAGGAACTCTCCTGGAAAGTAGCATTCGCGTTTTTCCTGGTAAAAATCAGAGATATTTATTCAAACATTATTAACAAAACAAATCGAAATTAATATACAAAATGTCAAGTTATGCTTATGCTCACCAAAGGAAATCCTTTAATAGTGTCCTCTGACATAACGATTTCTGGACGAATTCCAATGAAAACTTCAGATCTAGGCTTAATTGCAATCCCGAAATCCACAACTTGAGGAAATTCAATAGGCAAATGGGCTACCATCTAAAATAATAACAAATATTCTTATTGTTACTGGGTCTTTCTCAACGAACTCCCCCTTAAGGCTAGATTTGAGAAAAACTCAATACCCGAAAACCAGTGGAGTCCGAAGTGGTGCAAAAATACTCGTCCATATTTGGATCTAATAGAAAGGATAGTCCAAATGATTTACCAGCCCGCATTTGCCGACGAGGAAATTTAAAGCTGTACTCAGTCGGAAGGAAAATGCCATCCTTAGCAACTCGCCATTTTGCCCATTCCTGTACGTCACCTGGGTCATCCCTGGTGTCGTTCCTTATGACGCAAAAATTTTGTTAAAATTATAGTCGACAGTTTTACATAATTTTCATAAGCTAAGGAGACAGTTCTCCACATTTGTTTCCCGTACTTCAATGTGTCTAGTAAAGTCGGTGGTACCATGTTGAATGTACAACATTTCCCAAAATCAGTTTCTATCGGTTTAAAAATATCCTTACATCCCACAGCAATCTCATTCCAAACGCATAGCTCCAGCATATCGCTGCACGGTTGCGATGCCTACGTAAATAATCCCGAGTTACATAAAGAAATAAAAACTTTTGGACTAAAAATCAAATTTCGTATTTTTACATATACATAAATGATAATAAAATTTATATTACCTTATTCAGAAATTCCTTCACATCTGCTCGCTCACCAAAAACATTATCTTCCCCAAAAACTTTTTCATCCACTTGCGGTACCGTGACTGTTCCTTTTCCCAGAGAATAATTAAATCTCTTACTGAAACTTTTCGTGGAAGAACATACATGATCTAAATAGTAAATGTTCTTCATAGCGTTCTTCTTAGCTTCGCCGTTCAAAGATGCGTTTTCTATGTCGCTAAAACGCCATATTTGCAACTTACTCAAACTTTCAAATGGTAAAAAAATGAATATTTACACTACACGGAATTATTAACCATAGCATATAGCTTACCGCAAATACTCCTTTGCCTTACTCCGCAATACTTTGTTCATGTTGCAAATGGTAATTGCAGGGAAAGGAATCTCTTCAATTTGAGTGGCAAAGGGTGTAAATGAAACAATCACAGGGCTTGCTTTATATTTTCGAAATACATCTCGAATCAAAATTGATGCTACCACCATGCCACTGATAAACGCCAACAGCCAAAATATTCTTCGGACAAAAACAGCGGGAAGTAAAAATACCAATCAAATTAAAATACAGACTTAAAAAACAACACTCAGCACACATATCAAGTTTTAATAGTAACGATTTCAAAAAAATGCTTGATTTTGGGAAAACCTCTCAATTAAATGTCGATTAGGCTGACCCAGGTATTTCAGACCGTGAAGGCTTGAATTACGGAAATAATCAAACTGCACGCTTTGGTCCGGAGGCTCCCACCAAAGGTACTTCTGAAGAACTTGGGACCTACTGCTTTTAAATTTTCTTGAAAATTTACTAGTCTCTCTAATTTTCATTTTTACAAAAATATTCAGCAACAATGGGAGAAAATTATTGTAATACTATAATTAAACAGGCGACACTACGATCGGTTATAATGAAACTTCGGCCAGTGTAACCTCTAAATTATGACTGATATGTCAGAAATTTTGGCTGATGTACTAGAAATTTTGACCTGTATCTAAAGTGCCAGTGTGTTTGAGGCGCATCTTGTAGGAATAACTTGGGTGTTCAAAACATGATAATTTTTTACTGAAAGAGGAAATCTCAAAAGAGGCTTTTACACCGACCACTTAACATTGGTATGACGCTAATTAGCCTTCATATTATTGGTAATTATTCTTCCCCTTGATCCTCTGCATCAGTTGCTTTTAGTGAAGTGGGCGGTATTTGGTACTTCATAGTGGACATCTGTTGTTGATGCGTGACTTTGCCAGGCTTAATTCGTTTTAATCTCGTGCATTATTCCAGTACCATTCCCTACCGCATTTCATGTCATGCAAGTTCTTGCATGCCTTCTAATGGCTTTATTTACTCTGTAATACTGTTAATAAATTTTCGGCTTAAGTAATTCGTCAATATGGCCTGTAATTGACAATATGGGTTTAGTATATATTTTAAAGATTTAAAAGCATTCCTTTTCCTTTTAGGTTCTACTTACTTAGTCAATCGAGTGTGATTGCAGAATGTGTAGCTACGTTACGTGTGACTACCAATAATTCAGTCATCGAAGGTCTTAAAAAGCAGTAAAGCAAGAAAAAATGCATAAACCTGACGTTTATGTGCAAACACGAAGGTTTAGTTTAAGCATGTGACCTGGAAGCGAGTGTGCTGCAATGTGTGCTATTTTCAATGCAGATCAATGCGAATAAATAAAAGTTACAGAAAATGACCGGACCATTGTCAAGGAAATTTAAAATGGAGGATTCATGGCTAATTTATTACCCATTACCTTTGAAACAAAGAAATTTTGATGGATGTAATTCGGTTTTGTAAAAACAGTGTGATCTAATCACTTTTTATGGCACAGGACAATGACAAATTGAGCACCTGTTATTTCCGCACCTTTGCATGGCTTGACATCTTAAAAGTTCAGCCCCGGCTCCATAAACCCTCTTCCCATTTGAGATGATTCGTAAGCGTTCTCCACGATTAAGATTATTACAACAGCAGTCGCAGATATCGATGCAGGGTCTGTGTATGAGCAGATGTTCTTTGAGCTTAAGGCCTTTCATATGAAATTTATTTGCACATCCCAAAAGATCTCCCCAAGTTACGGGCAACCACCTTGTCTTGAAATTGGCATCGGTCCCTTGATTTAGATAGCCTGGTACCAGATGGGATGGAGGGGGTAGACCTGCATACGTTGCAAGGTAATGTACCTTGGCAGGTGGGTAGGGACATGGCAGAAGACCAGGACAACAGATCTTTTTAGGACAATTACATACGTCCCGATTGCAGAATTTTTCCTCATCGTTGCAAGCTGGATATTTGTAGCAGCCGGGATCTCCAGGACATGGGCACTATAGCATTTATTTAAATAGTATTGATGACTTTCTTCTACGAAGAATTAATTTAAAAGTAATCATTTACAATTTTTTAAAACTTACTTCTGTAGGAATAGAGGAGTAAGTAAGACAACTTGTGCAGCCACCATAAATTGGATTTGGATTTATCGGGCAAGGGCAAGGTCTCTTCCCTAGGCAATATCCCTGGGGAAACATTCCCACGCACTTAAGACCCGGAAGTCCAGGATTCATTTTGCAATAAAATTTTTGGGAACGGTTTCTTAAAAATTGTATAATAGCCACTAAAATTTTGTCTCGAACCGAAGCTGATTTGAGTCACCTAATTTTGTTTTTAATAACTAAATTTTATCCATTTCGCTCCTCACTACTACTGCTTCAGTTCCAAGGAGTGATCAAAACATTTTCGAATACCAATCCCTTTCGTAATTACGAGAGTTCTCCAAAATAGGGACTCCCCAGGAATTCTCTAAATCTTCAATCAGTCAAAGAATACCTTTTAAAAATAATAATTATGGTTAAGTGTCATATGTAAATATTACTACTACTTAATTACAATGCAATGCAATATTATGATTTATGATGTTACGATTTACGATTAAGAAACGAAGCAAAGTAAAGGCCGTTCGTTTTAGTTTTAGCCATACGTGACTTCACAGGATTGAAATACTTATGGAGGATTCAGTGCAGTGCAGTGAAGAACATACAGCAGAAATTTTCTAGGTTGAAACATTCACCAAAGGAGTGGAACAACGCAACTTAAAGATTTTTTGTAGTTTTTGAAATTACGAGCAAATTTAATTTAATTAAATCGTAATAAAAAAATATAAAATAATCATTTTGTACTAACAAAATGTTTTTTTTCGATGGTGAGGTTGTAAAGAGTAATTCGAATGCAAAATAGTAAGAGATGCTTCAATGTAGCTAATGTATCTTTTATTACGAAGGATGCGTCTTTCTGATTCGCAATAAGTAGAATATTCAACTTTTGAATATTTGAATATTTTGAAACCAAGGGCTTAAAGTCGATGCGGGGAAAAAATTCGTTCACCTGAATTTTTGTCGCCTTCAAGTCCCATCCGGGAGCTTGTACAACTAGTATCGACAACGACTTTACCCGTTGGCAAGGAAATTAGCCAAAATATTTTTTTTCATGTAAGGGGCACCTAGTTAGGTCCCGAAAAAATAATGACAAAATTCCCACTTGCTTACCCCATGCTGGGGGAATATCTCATTTGCAAGTTTTTGCAAGTGGCCACTGCTATATCAGCAATGGAATGTCCGAGTGAAATGAAAATTTAAACTTAAGGTCTTCAAGCAAATTCAACGAGGGACGGTTTTTCCTATTTTCGAAAAACCGAACTTAAACCGGTTTTCCGTGTGTCCGGAATATGTCAATTTAAAATTTCATTTCATTTGGACATTCCATTGCTGAGATAGAGCAGTGGCCACTTGCAAAAAAATTCCCGGGGAATTTTCTCATGTCAAGTCAACTTTTGTTATGAATTATGACTCCTATTCATTCTTCTCGCATTGATTTCACCAGTTTTTCAGTTTATTGCATACTATAGGACAGTATAGAATTTATGATTAGGGTGTGCAGGATTATATTTCAAGATACTCCTTTCCATTGCAAAAATATCTGCATCACACGAACACAGTCGCTACAGTTCAATATTATTTCCATGGCACATCTGAATCGATCTAACTTAAGAACTTAACCTTTTATTCTAAGGTATAGTAAGTATTCCTTTATTATGATATGTGCGGCTTTCTTTATGCTTTCCCCTTTCACACGGTCTATCTCCGCCTTTCCCATATGCTTTCCCTATTACTATAGTCTACGGGAACGTTCTAGGTTATGTAGCTTTGCTCCCTTCAGCTTCTATTTATTCAAAAGAATTATTTCATTTTCTTTTGCAAACCAACCAAAAATATTAAATTCTTATAAATTCTGAAAAACTTCCAGCTTTCGATTTCAGACTTTATCGTAACAATAATTTAGATCAGTTTAATTCTATCAGAAAATTTGAACATCTAAAACGCTCGGTTATTAATCTATTACTGTAGTTGTTGAAGACAACTACATTAACGCTCATGTGTGTCTACATTGAAACTTTTGAAGTAACATGATGTCAGTAACAAAAGTCAAAGTCAATTTTACTGTATCGTCGATCCCAAATAATTTACCCCTTTTATGTACAATTAACCTCAAACCCCAATAAAGATTTTAGCAGCAAATGATAAAAAGTATATAATTTCAATAACGACAATAAATGCATGTTAACTCATCAATAGAAAGACAGCAGGAGAAAGCACACGTTACGTTACTAAACAAACATGGGGAAAGATCAGCCTGGCTCGTACGAGCCAGGTAATGATTATCGACTGGATTTTCTATTGGATTTACTCACACGGTCTCTTAAAATCAAAATGGATAAATGGTCCAAAATGTTACTTCAAGAAGAATATCGAACAATTCTCATGGAATTTTTTGATCGTGACGATTCTCCTGTAAGTAATTCCAGTTTTTACGTGACAAGATGAAGCTACAGGATGACCGTGACATGTTGAAGAATAATTAATATAATCAAGCTGTTCCTTGAAACTTATTTGCATTTTACCATTTCAGAATTTGCTAATCGTTACTCTGAATGCTGGAGGTCAGCTGATCACAGCCACTTCTTTCCCCACAGCAGCAAAAGCTAAAGGCATTTATTTCATGAAAAAAGACCCAGCTATTCCGCTCATGAAAGATGATTTGGCTTTTAAAGAAAATCTCATTTACGGAGAACTACCAGCTCAACCACTAGAGAGTCTCGTCACCTACATTGAAGATGTAACTCTTCGAATACTTGAAGTTCTGTATCATTTTTACAAATTGAATACATCTGAATTCTTTTAACTGCTAAAATAGATAGCTCAGCCCCTAATTTCTTCCGCTTCCAACCAAGATAAATGGCCGGATACTGTTGTGGGAGACGTGAAGCAGCATACTCAGGAGATAACTGGAGTTTTATACAGTGTGCAGGGGCAACTGAAAGGAAAAACTCTCCTTCCCATGCCCCTCAGTTTAGATGCTGTGGATGAGAATGAGCGAAACCTCCAAGAAGTGTATTCAAATTTGGATATTGAATTTTACGACAATATAACTCGGCAATTGCTGATCTTTATAAATTATCATAATTAGTCTTAAAATTTTCACAGAGGTCCCTCAGAGGTGGATTTGCAATTAAAAACACAAATAGAAACATTGATCATCAAGTGGGCCCAGCAGATTAACGAGGTTCTCAAGCAAGATTCATCAAAAGCATTAGCAAGTGGGAGTAATCCTACACCAATTGCTGAAATGGCGTTTTGGGAAGATCGTGTTCAAGATTTGCAGTGCATTTATGATCAACTGAATGATGAGAAAATCCGAAAAATTGCTACCATTATTGAAGGAACTGGTTCCACATATTGGCCAGCTTTCAAATCCATGTTTAGGAACGTAGTGGCTGCTCTCGCTGAAGCTCAGGATATTTTGGGCAAGTATATTCGGGGAATAAGAGGCTGCGTATTTATTTGAATTTTCGCTAGTTTATTATTCAGTAAGAATTTTGAATCTATTTCTCCTTACAGCTTATCTGAAACCACTCAAGAAACATATAGATGCAGTACAGAACTCCACTTTTGAAGAACTAATTGATGCCATACGTCCCATGATGCATTGCGTCTGTCTAGTATGGGGTCATTCCAGATATTACTGCTCTGCTGCAAGAATTATCGTATTACTTCAAGAGATCTGTAACCTTTTGATCGAAATGGCACGTAGCCATCTTGGAGGTAGTGCAATCTTCCAAATGGATCCCGAGGAAGGTCTTGTCAAGGTAACGCAAGTGGTGGAGGTACTCCAGTTCTTCCGGGACCTCTACGATGAACATCGTTCCAAACTGCCCGTTTACTTTGATGACTCTACGGATCCAAAAACTTGGGATTTCCTTCCGCATCTAGTCTTCAAGCGATATGATAAGTTTTTAGATCGAATGAAAGATCTCAAGGTGATACATAATAAGTTAATAATATAATTACCAACTCCCTGTAATATTTCTGTTGAGGGATTTTTGTTGATAAACTACTTTTAATACATATTTCTTTCAACGTCATTTTGAATTGCAGTCGTTTTTCGAATCTTCCACGGAGTATTACAAACTAGAGAGAGTAGACTTCGGGGGTTCGAAAGGCCGTTATCTAACGGCACAAGTACAAGAAATCTACAATGAGTTTCTCGAATTTTATCAAAAATATGCGGCTACTCAGTACGATGTGTCTGACCCTGAAGATGATTCCTTCATTCCAGACTATGAAGCATTCAAGGAAAAAGTTGAAGATATTGATCAAAGGCTGGCTGCGATTTGCGTCAATGCTTTTGACGACTGTCATACGCCAGAGTCGGTGTACAAACTAGTTCAGGTTCTCGGTTCATTGCTGGATAGACCAGCGATAAAGAATGATATCGAACCAAAATATCCAGAGTATATCAAAATGCTGGAGAAAGATTTCGATACCGTCAAGGTAGCCAAGTAAATAGTACATCTGCTAAAGTATTAGATAAATGCACTTAATTTCTTGTGTCATTAAATTTCGATATTATTATTGTTGTCGAAACGGTGAATTATAAAAGAAACAAAATTATTTATTTAATGCAGGAACTATTTGATGAACAAATTCTTGCATTTGAAGACCCTGCCGATAGGAAGCAAGTGCAAAGGACCATGCCTCCATATGCAGCCTCGGTTCATTGGGCAAAGGATATGAGGTCAAGAATTGAAGAACCAGTTGAGCAGTTTAAATCTCTGGAACTTCCTATTGCAGAGGAAGAAGAAGCTAAAGTCATGTTGGAAAAGCAGGAGGAACTGTCAGGAATACTACAACAATTTCAGGAAAAAACACTTAATGATTGGAAGGAAAAGATAAATAACGAGGCTGGCGGATATCTGACGGAGAATCTAATTAACAGGGAGGATTTGAGCTCCATTAGTGTAAACTTTAATTCTGAGGTCAGTGGTTGACCTAAAGCTTCACACGTTAAGAACGCAAATTTTGTAGACATTTTTTAACAAAATATAATTTGTGAATCATGAAACAGCTTGCAGCAGCTTTAAAAGAGGTCAAGTATATGCAGTTGGCCGGCTTTGAGGATATTCCAGGTGAAGCTCAGAAACTGTACGATAAGAAGGATCTATTTCGCAAAAATTTAACTCACTTAGACCAGATTACTCGAGCATACAATCGAGTCCATCGTCTGGCGAATTCTGTCGAGCTCTCTCTGCTTCAACCTTCGATCGCAAAAATTGATGAAATTATGAAAGACGGGGAGGATAATATTAAATGGTCGGATGAAGATAAGATCTGGCCCTTCATTGAGAAACTCCAACCACACATTAAAGAGTTGGAAGAGAAGCTTGATAAATCTCAGGATAATGTTAAGGCCATTAAGAAATTGGTCAACAGTTGGATTTCGCATCCACTCTTCGAACGAAAGGATGGTCGCAAGGATCAGTTGATCAGCCTTGATGAACATGCCCAAGAAAAGAAACAAAAGCGTTATAAGGAAATTCAGGAATCATCCGACAAACTTAAGGAACTTATTGAAGTTAATAAAGAGCTACTAAAGACACCCGAGATTGACGATAGAATTTGGAATGAATACTTGGGCTATGTTGACGGTATTGTATTGGACGGAATGGTCAAGACCGTTGCAGTTAGCTTTGGATATATTTGTGACCATACAGATCCTAATCTCACGCCATCGCCATTCATTGAAGTGAAAATGGAGCTAGACGAAAGCGATTTGGTAAATTACTGCCGTTATGCTATAACTGTATTCATGCCTTAATTTAGATCAGACTCTCACCAGGAAAGTTGTTCAGGATACTTCTTATTTTTTATATATCTGTTCAGAAATTTGTACCGGACCTAGACCTTTCTCAACCCAATTCCTTGTGGAATGTGATGGAGGACGTCATGTCTGATATAACGCACCAAGCGTCGCTTGTAGATCGTGTGAAACAAAAGGGTGGTGTCCATTACTTGGCTGATGTGGAGTCTAACGAAGAACTCCTTGATATGAAAGCCACCATTGAAAACCGAATCCAGACCATAACAGATCAAGCCTACGATTATCAACTTAAGTTCGAGAATGTAGCCTGGATTTGGGAAGATGATAGGTATTTGCTTAAGCTAGATTCCTTGTCAATTACGAAGAACATTTAGTTGAGAACTCCCTGACTAATTATTGTTATTGATTCCTTAACTTATCGTTGCAGGCAGGAGTATCTCTCTCAGTTCCTTAAATACGGCCATCAATTGACGCCAGAGGAGATTGAGGCGAAAGCTATGGGCGAGGAACCACCTGAAATTGCACCAACTTTAGAGCAATTCAAAGAGATCATTGACAAATTTGAGACTTTGTACCTTGAGGTCGAAAAATTTGAACATGAAAAAGTCTTTGACAAGTGGTTACGATTGGACATGCGGCCTTTCCGACAGGCATTGCTCAGTACTGTTAAACGATGGAGTCTCATGTTTAAGCAGTATCTAATAGATAGCGTTGTTGGAGGGTAAGAAAATGTTTACGCAATGTTTAAACACTCTTCAACTCGACATATTGAATATTGGTTCATAAAATCCTTTTATGTTGTAGTTTATCTGAGCTGGAAAATTTCATCAAAGAAGCCGAGAAAGGTTTGACAAAGCCTTTAAGAGAGGGTGATCTCCAGACCTTGATTTCCGTCATGGAAATGTTGCACAAAGTCAAGGACAAAGAATCTCAGTACGACAACATGTTCGAGCCTATCAAACAGTACATTGAATTGCTCAAAATGTACGATTATGAGCTACCTGAAAACGTCTTCGTACAATTGGAGGAGCTTCCACAGAAGTGGACGAATTTGAAGAAACTCGCCATTCAAACTAAGCATACAGTTGCACCACTTCAGGCACAGGAGGTTTCTTCGATTCGGAAACGAATTGCAGATTTCGATGCAAAGCAACATGCTTACAGAGATGCATTCAAGAAATACGACTTTTTCAAGTACTTGATTTTTATGGGCAGCACTAATTACTTATTAGCTGTAATGTTTATTAATATTTATTAGTGTTAATTATGTTACTGTTTATAACTATTTTCAAGACTCAAGGTTTGTGATCTGTAATACATATAAACAAATTCATTTTTGTAGTCAAAATTGCCAGTTCCCGTACAAAATTATGGATGACACCCATGTTGAAATGAAGAATCTTGAAGAAGAGTATGAGGATATTTGCGCCGCTGCGTCTTTGTTTGAAGTTCATGTTCCCGATCCAAAGTCGTTGAAGCAATGCAGGAGGGAATTGAAGTTTATCAAGCAACTCTGGGATTTCGTTATCATTGTTGACTCATCCTTCGATGATTGGAAGACCACACCATGGAAGAATATCAATGTAGAAAACATGGACATTGAGTGTAAACGAATGGCGAAGGAGGTGAAGGCTATGGACAAGGACGTTAAAAGTTGGACAATTTATAACAATCTCGAAGCAAAGATCCGCAACATGATTTCCAGCTTAAAGTCTGTATCTGAGCTACAAAATCCCAGCATTCGAGAGCGTCATTGGCAAGAACTGATGGCGGCTACCAAGGTACTTATAGTATTACTAGTAATGAAATGGAGAACTCGTGTCTCCCTCAGCTTATTATTTTATTCTGGGAGTGATCAGCAGCTGACTGAGTGAATTTAAATGAATGTTCATGTGTAGTTAAAATTGTTAAACATGTGTGTATACGTCGTACGTCAGGTTGAAAATGTAAGCAATAATGTAAATGTTCAATGTTGCCTTTAGGTCTTACCAAGATTACATATATATATGATCGTAAGTATTTTTAGACTTACAGAGTCCCACGATTTTTGATGCCCGAGTCCTTCATCTTTTTTATACATTTTCAGAATTTTTACAATTTTTGCGTTTTCTAAATTCTTCTAGTTTCAAAATTTTTAAGCCATTGCCGCTTGGTTTTCTAGCTTTCCTTCTTGTAGCTTCATAAATACATATATATATATATATATGAGTTCTGTAAATTAGGAAAATACCTGCTTGTTTGCGCACCTGTCTTAATCTATTCTCATGCTTGTTTTCTCACTCCATTTACCTAATGGACTGGTTAATGGCTTCACCTATTTAATAAACCATTTAAAAATATAGTCGATGCAATTTTTAAGTAAACTATAACTTCTTGGGAAATGGTTAAAAAAAAGTTATGCTGTTTTCCAGGTGAAATTCAATATGAACGACAGCACGACTCTAGCTGATCTGGTAGCCTTGAACTTGCATAATTTCGAAGACGAAGTCAAAAATATTGTGGATAAAGCTGTCAAAGAATCTTCCATGGAAAAGACACTCAAAGAATTGGATGCAACATGGAAGAACCAAGAATATGAATTCGAAAATCATCCAAGAACAGGCTTACAATTAATTAAGGCTTCAGAAGAGCTAATTGAACTTCTGGAAGACAACCAAGTCCAGCTTCAGAATATAGCCATGTCAAAGTACATCGACTTCTTCCACGAAGAAGTTGAATACTGGCAAAACAAACTCTTCAATGCGGACCAAGTCCTTGCTGGACTGAATGAAGTGCAACGAACATGGGGACATCTGGAACCGATATTCATTGCAACGGAGGATATCCGAAAAAATCTTCCAGAAGACTCGGCTCGGTTTGACAAAATCGATTCTGATTTCAGGGAAATATTGAAAAAAATTTCTAAAACAAAAAACGTTATTGAAGCCACGAATCAGCCTGGTTTGATTCCTGAACTGGAGCGTCTGCAGAAAGAATTAGCTATTTGTGAGAAAGCTCTAGCAGATTATTTAGAAACAAAACGTCTGGCTTTTCCCCGCTTCTATTTCGTTTCAAGCGTGGATTTACTGGATATCTTATCCAATGGAAACGAACCGTCTATCGTTGCACGGCATTTGACAAAGCTATTCGATTCAATGTCTAAACTGGACTTTACCAAAGAGGGAGACAAAGAAACTAAAACTGCAAAAGCAATGTGGGCAAAGGATGGTGAAAGAATTGATATGAGTGAGAATTGTGACTGCTCAGGGGCAGTTGAACAGTGGCTAAGCAGATTGGAAGCTAATATGAAAGCCACTATCCGACATTATTTTGCCGTATCTGTAAACAGTTACGAAGACAAACCGCGAGATCAATGGATTCAAGACTATCCTGCCCAAACAGCCCTATGTGGTACGCAAATTTGGTGGACTACAGAAGTAAACATTGCTTTTGGGAAGCTCGAAGAGGGCTACGAAAATGCTTTGAAGGACTATCTCCGAAAGCAGATCAACCAGCTGAGTACGCTCATTGGACTCTTGCTCGGCCAGTTAACATCACAAGAGAGACAGAAAATCATGACGGTCTGTACCATTGATGTACATTCCCGAGACGTTGTAAGTAAACTCATCCAAATGAAAGTCGAGACAAGTCAAGCATTTCAGTGGCAGAGCCAACTGCGACATCGGTGGGATGATAATGAAAAGGATTGTTTCGCGAACATCTGTGACGCTCAATTTAAGTATTGGTACGAGTATCTTGGTAATACACCGCGGTTGGTCATCACACCATTGACAGATCGTTGCTACATTACTTTAACACAGAGTTTGCATTTAATAATGGGTGGAGCTCCTGCTGGACCTGCAGGGACAGGCAAAACTGAAACTACCAAAGATCTGGGGAAAGCCATTGGAATTATGGTGTACGTCTTCAACTGCTCCGAACAAATGGACTACCGTAGTATTGGTAATATTTTTAAGGGGTTGGCACAGACTGGAGCTTGGGGATGCTTTGATGAGTTTAACCGAATTTCTGTGGAGGTTCTGTCGGTGGTTGCTGTCCAAGTCAAATCTATACAGGACGCTATTCGTGATAAGAAAAAACGTTTTAATTTCATGGGAGAAGAGATTGCAATTAATCCAACTGTTGGAGCTTTTATCACGATGAATCCAGGCTATGCTGGAAGAACAGAATTACCCGAAAATTTGAAGGCTCTGTTTAGACCTTGTGCCATGGTTGTGCCGGATTTCGAATTGATTTGTGAAATCATGTTGGTCGCTGAAGGTTTTCAAGACGCGAGGCTTCTAGCAAGGAAATTTATCACTTTGTACACTCTCTGTAAGGAGTTGCTATCCAAGCAGGATCATTACGATTGGGGACTAAGGGCTATAAAGAGTGTGCTGGTCGTTGCTGGTAGCTTAAAGCGTTCGGATCCTGATAGGCCAGAAGATCAGGTATAGATTGATGAAGTCTGTGTGAAAGATCATCATTGAAAAGACCCATTTACTTAACAAGCTTCTCACTTGTTTTTCAGGTTTTGATGAGAGCCCTGCGAGATTTCAACGTTCCAAAAATTGTAATCAAATGTTTCTTGTTTTTTATTAGAAACTCGTTATTAGTTCATAATTTATTGAGACATGTTTTATCCGTATTTTTAGGTGACTGATGATGTCCCTGTCTTCATGGGTCTCATCGGAGATCTGTTCCCAGCCCTTGACGTGCCGCGAAAGCGTGACCCAGAGTTTGAAAAAACCGTCAAAATCGCCACTCTAGCTTCTAAGCTACAACCGGAGGACAACTTCGTAATAAAAGTTGTACAGCTGCAAGAGTTAATCGACGTCAGACATTCTGTTTTCATTATTGGTAACGCCGGAACTGGAAAAACTCAGGTAGAGATCTTCGTTGATGTATGTTATGTGTTCTAGAAACTAGAAAACATTCAAAATTTTGCTATTTTCTAACTTCCAGGTATGGAAATGTCTTTTTAAAGCCCACCAAATCCTTAAGCGTAAGCCTCTTTTTAATGACTTGAATCCCAAAGCTGTTACCAACGACGAACTTTTCGGAATAAGTAAGTCACCTTACGAAGATATAAATTAGTTATTATAATTACTCCCTTTAATTCCCCTTTAGTTTTACGATTTTTTGCTGGTTTTCAGTCAACCCTGCTACACGAGAATGGAAGGATGGAATCCTCTCTGTTCTCATGCGTGACCAGGCTAATTTAACGGGCGATGGACCTAAGTGGATCATTTTGGATGGAGACATTGATCCAATGTGGATAGAGTCTCTGAACACTGTTATGGATGACAATAAAGTTCTCACCTTAGCTAGTAATGAGAGAATTGCCTTGACCAAGATGATGCGATTGATTTTCGAAATTTACACTTTACGAGTGGCTACTCCAGCAACTGTCTCTCGTGCGGGAATATTGTATCTAAATCCACAGGATTTAGGCTGGAATCCGTGAGCAGCTTAAATGTAGCTGTATTTAATTTTATTGAGGAAAATATTGCGTGAGTGCATATTGGGATACTTACTCTTTTAAAGGTACGTAACTTCCTGGATCGATAAAAGGGACAATGCAAGTGAAAAAGCCAATTTGTCACTGTTGTTTGAGAAGTACGTCCCGCCAATGTTGGAAATAATGAAGGTTCGCTTTAAGCGTATCACTCCAATCTCAGACATAGCTCATCTGGATCTTTTGTGCTTCCTTTTGGACTGTATGGTAACTCCTGAGAATTGCCCGCCGGACTGTCCAAAAGAATGGTATGAGCTTTACTTCGTATTTTGTTGTGTCTGGGCATTTGGATCCGCCTGCTTCCAGGATCAAATCATGGATCATCGAGTAGATTTCTCCAAATGGTGGCAGAATGAGTTCAAGTATGTCAAGTTTCCTACTGGAGGGACCGTCTTTGACTTTTATATTAATCAGGAATCGAAGAAACTGGAACCGTGGCAGGATCTTATTCCACAGTTTGATCTTGACCCGGACCTGCCTCTCCAGGCTACCATTGTTCACACTGGCGAGACGACAAGGTTGAAGTTTTTCATGGATATGCTAATGGCTAAAGGTCATCCTGTAATGCTGGTAGGGAGCGCTGGAAGTGGAAAAACTGTACTTGTTGGAGATAAATTGTCTTCTCTCCCGGACTCATACGCAATTGCCAATGTTCCATTTAATTTTTACACAACGAGCGGTATGGATGACTTCATTTAATAATGTTTGAATTTAACATGAACGCGTTAATGTAGTTATGATTCCAACGTTGTGTTTGGGATATTCCAGAAATGTTACAGAAAGTTTTGGAGAAACCTTTAGAGAAAAAGGCTGGTCGGAACTATGGTCCACCAGGGAATAAGAAACTTATTTACTTTATTGATGATATGAACATGCCGGAGGTATGCCATTAACGAAAGGTCTCATTTATTAGAAACTTTTGAGATTATGATATCGATTTGATCGCAATGATTTTTCGTCAGGTCGATACATACGGTACCGTCCAACCTCATACACTAATTCGTCAACATATGGATTACATGCACTGGTACGATAGGATTAAGATCACCCTTAAAGATATTAACAACGTTCAGTACGTGGCTTGCATGAACCCAACTGCGGGAAGCTTCACCATTAACCCCCGGCTCCAACGCCATTTTTGTACATTCGCGATGGGTTTCCCAGGGCAAGATGCCCTCCAAACCATTTATAAAAGTATTCTGCAACAGCACTTGGCCAGTGCTGTACACAAGTTTCCCAACGTTGTTCAACGGATGGCAGGACCTGTGGTCGGAGCAGCCCTTGCATTACATAATCGTGTTGCAGCTTCGTTTCTGCCAACTGCGATTAAATTCCACTACGTTTTCAATCTCCGCGATCTTTCATGCATCTTTCAGGTGATGCTTTTTAATATTCGAAAAATTCCACAGATATAACCTGGATATATGTAATAATTAAACGATCAAATGAACAAAAAATTACGTGACGTCGTGCCTTGAAAGAAGGCGTACGAAGTACAGTTTTGAGGAACGAATGGAATGAAGTATAATTACAATTTTGTTGCAATATGTTCTCTCAGGGTATGCTATTTAGTACTTTTGAATGTCTTCCGGAGCCACTGTCGGTGGTTCGACTGTGGTTACATGAGGCGACTCGAACGTACCAAGACAAGTTTGTAGACGAGACGGACATTAAAGCATTCCAGAGGCTTATCAATGAGCAAGTCAAAAAAGGTTTTGAGGTATATTGTGGTTTTAATAAATATATAAAAAGCAAGTAAATATTTTCCCAACGGTTAAGATGCAACATGATTTTCGAAACTGAAAATGTGAAATATAAAATAAAGGAGCTTCAAGCTGACGAGTCCCAGGTGCTGGCACAGCCAAACTTGTTCAGTCACTTCGCAAATGGAATGGGAGATCCGAAATATATGCCTATAACAGATTTCACGAACTTGAACAGGATCCTTATAGATGCTCTCAAATCATACAATGATTTTAATTCTATAATGAATCTTGTGCTCTTCGACGACGCAGTTAATTATGTACTTCGTATTTCAAGAATAATAGAATCCCCAAGAGGAAATGCCCTTCTTGTGGGCGTAGGTGGCAGTGGTAAACAGAGTCTTGCCCGGCTGGCTGCGTTTTTGTCCTCCCTGGACGTCTTCCAAGTCTCCTTAAGAAAGGGATACGGAGTTTTGGACTTAAAAAATGATCTCTCAGTTTTGTACCTCAAAGCCGGGCAGAAGAATATTGGAACTATGTTCCTCATGACCGACGCTCAAGTGGGTGAAGAGATTTTCCTCGTCTTAATTAATGACATGTTAGCAAGCGGAGAAATTCCTGAAATTCTTCCTGATGACGAGGTCGAGAATGTTATATCGGCAATGCGAACCGAGGTTAAGACAGTTGGACTTCAGGATACCCGTGAAAACTGTTGGAAGTTTTTTATCGATCGAGTCCGTCGTGTTTTGAAAGTGGGTTTACCTGTTTGCAGCTCCATCCTTCCGACATTTTTAAACTCCCTAGTAGTTTCCTTACTCTATGTAACAAAAGTTCATTGAAACTACAGGTTGTGCTTTGCTTTTCACCCGTTGGTAACACATTAAGAAATCGATCGAGGAAGTTCCCAGCTCTTACAAACTGCTCACAAATCGTTTGGTTCCATGAATGGCCAGAAGAAGCCTTGATGTCTGTCAGCCAGAGATTTGTTAGAGAAATTGCAGCTGTGCCGGCCCATTTACATGACCACATTGCAGCTTTCATGTCCTATGTACATGCTAGTGTCAACGAAATGTCTCGAACATATTTAACGAACGAGAAGAGATACAACTACACGACTCCGAAAAGGTTGTAGTTAAATTTATAACTCACTGCTGTACCCTAAATATAATCACTGACTCATTTGTTTGTAGCTTAATGATAATTCCTTTTCTTATGGTATAGCTTTTTGGAGCAAATAGGCTTGTACGGTACTCTTGTGACAACGAAAAAACACGATGCATTGGCTAAAGCCGATCGCCTGGAGTCCGGTTTAACCAAGTTGGAGTCATGCGCTAAACAAGTTGAGGATTTGAAGAAAGTGCTAGCTGTTCAGGAGAAAGTTCTAAAGGAAAAGAATGACAAGGCTGATCATTTAATTAAAGGTATCAATAAGCCCATGCCTACAAGCAACAATCAAGGAGTTGTTGGATATTTATTTTATTAGTCGCTACAACAGTGTTTGCGATCCGGTTTGTTTTATGGTCAACTAATGGCTGTTCTTCCGTATCTGGGCGCGGGGGGGGGGGTATACGATAACTGGGCGCTGCTACGATAACTGGGCGCTTCTACGATAACTGGGCGCTGCTACGATAAATGGGCGCTGCTACGATAACTGGGCGCAACATAATAATAAACTTAAAATAACTTGAACCATAATACTGATTCAAAATTTTTGTGTCTTACAAGGTTTGGGGAAAGGTCGGGTTACTTTTGGTGCTCAAAGGGGGACAGTGAAATATTTTTGAGGTTTCAGTTAGGCTCATTTGGCTTCTAAATCGACCACCGAGCCCGAGTGCCGTAGGCACGAGGAATCAGCGAGGTAGTCGATTTAGAGGTCAAATTAACCTAACTGAAGCCTCAAAAATATTTCACTGGACGTCTTTGAGTATCAAAAGTAACCTACGACCTTTGTCCACCTGCGCTCGTCCTGACGGGGTTAGGTTAGGTTGCCAATCTTAGAAATACTGATTCCACGCTTTACTGTTACTTTATTTATGTTGCGCCCAGTTATCGTAGCAGCGCCCAGTTATCGTAGAAGCGCCCAGTTATCGTAGCAGCGCCCAGTTATCGTATACCCCCCGCGCCCAGATACGGAAGAATCCCCCAACTAATTTAATATATTTTTTAGTTGTGGGTCGTGAAACAAGTATTGTATCTTCGGAAAAGGAGAATGCAGCAGTAGAGGAGAAAAAGGTTGCAGTGGTTGCTGAAGATGTCACCAAAATTAAAGAGGTGAACTTTCCATCCGTTGAGAATTCTATCCAGGCACTAAACCACGAAGTCACGAGCGGGGGGTACAAAGCCATGACATGTACCCTCCGGAAATATAATTTTAAGCACAACAGGTGTTATGTGCCGAAAGACACAGTTATGTTCTTTCGTGAAAGAATTTCGATAAAAATGGGCGATTTTAGACAAATTTTGTGGAAATTGGCGGGATTTTTGAGAAAACATGTACAATTTGAAGATGTAATTCCAAATTTTGTTGGAAAATGAACTAAAAAACTACATTTTTCATCAACTTTTCAAATTTCTGGAGGGTAAAGACTACATTCTTGTACCCCCCTGAGGTTTTAGTGGGGGGTACACTGTACCCCCTGTACCCCCCCGTGGTTTAGTGCCTGATTCTATCATTATAATAATTATTACTAATCGTGGTAGGGCATGTTCAGTTTGCATCTCCACTTGTCTCTGCCTGTAGGTCTGTAGAGTTGAACTGGAGAAAGCAGAACCGGCTCTGAAAGCTGCCTATGCTGCTCTTAATACATTAAACAAAGCAAACTTAACAGAACTGAAGACTTTCACAAGCCCCCCACCAGATGTAGAGAAAGTATGCCAGGCAGCATATATCTTATGGTATGGTTGTCAGGCAAAGACGGCAGGTCAGGTTGCTAAAGACATATCTTGGAAAGCACTGAAGTCAAACATGATGAGTGACAGTCAAAAGTTTTTGGACAGGTGCTTGATTAGTGTGGAGGAATTTGAATTCTAAAAGAATTTATAGTAAAGTAAAGCGTTGAATCTGCAGATCAAAGTTTAATTCCCAAAATATAATTTTTGTAGCTTGATGAATCTGGAAAAAGAAAGAGTAACTATGCCCATGGTAGAAGCTATGAAGCCATTCACTAGTGTTCCAAGCTTCGTACCCGAGAAGATTTCAACTAAATCTAAAGCTGCTGGTGGTATTTGTTCCTACGTGGTTAATGTACTTAAATTCAATGATGTATTTCAAGATGTGGCTCCTAAGCGGAAGGCCTTGAATGATGCTACCGACACACTCAATAAGGCCCTGGAACGATTGAAGTTTCTTAAAAATCGTATTAAGGTGTTGTACAAAAACATGTTTTGCTCACCTTATTTAAGCAGTACCATGGTTAATTATTAACCGTTAATTACGGTATACAGGAACTTGAGGATAAGTTAACAATTTTAACCAGAGAGTACGAAACTGCAACTGCTGCTAAATTAAAATGTCAAGCAGAAGCTGACCGTACGGCTCTTACAATTGATTTGGCCAACAGACTCGTCGGTGGCTTAGGGGCTGAGAAATCTCGATGGTTAAACAATGTCAGATTGTAAGTAGATGATCCCTAAGCCTAATAATATTATCTTGATGTGAACAAAAAAAGCTGTCTCGTTGGGAGGTAGGTTTCATTTAATGGATGTTGTCCTACAGATATCGAGAAAGTACGTTAACGATACCTGGAGATATGCTTCTCGTCACAGCTTTTGTGTCATATGTGGGATGTTTTTCAAAGCGGTATCGAGTTGACCTGCTCACTCATGACTGGATACCTCATTTGAAAAAAACTGAGGTAAATTACTACTCGATATTTTCCTAGTTTTTACTAATTTTATAGATGAGTTTTACATATTGGTAAAAATGCCGTAGATTCCAACGTCAGAATCCGTGGATCCTTTAGCAATGTTAACGGACGATGCAGAAATTGCTCAGTGGAATAACTTTGGACTTCCTAGTGATCGCATGTCATCGGAAAATGCTACTATATTAATGAATTCCCAAAGATGGCCTCTGATGATAGACCCCCAGCTACAGGGAATCAAATGGATTAAAAGTATGTACGGTAGCAAGCTAAAAGTCATCCGTTTAGGCCAGAAAGGTTATTTAGATGTGATTGAAGAAGCGATCGAAAGTGGGGCTACTGTTCTGCTCGAAAACATTTTTGAAAATGTAGATCCAGTGTTAGAACCCCTGCTAGCTCGTAACTTAATTAGGAAAGGAACAGCCATAAAAATGGGGGATAAAGAAATAAACTACAACCAGAACTTTCGGCTAATTCTGCAAACAAAATTAGCGAATCCTCATTACAAGCCTGAAATGCAGGCTCAAACTACTCTGGTTAACTTCACCGTAACCCGTGAGGGTCTAGAGGACCAACTGCTGGCCGAAGTGGTCAAAGTAGAACGACCTGATCTCGAGTCTCAGAAGTCTCAGCTAACAAAACAGCAAAACGAGTTCAAGATTCTCCTGAAGAAACTCGAAGATGATCTGCTTACCCGTTTGCAATCCGCCCAAGGTAATTTCCTTGACGATACAGCTCTAGTAGAGAACTTGGAAACTACCAAAAGAACTGCTGCTGACGTTGAAGTGAAAGCCAAGGAAGCTGTGATAACCACTGCCAAGATCGATGCCGCTAGGGAACTTTACCGACCTGCCGCCTCACGTGCATCTCTCTTATATTTTATTTTAAATGACTTGAACAAAATAAATCCAATTTACCAGTTTAGCTTGAAAGCTTTCTCTACGGTATTTCAAAATGCAATCAAACATGCACCACATGCAACCGAAGTTGGCAAAAGAATTGAGAATCTAATTGACTCTATTTCGTACGCTGTTTGGCAATACACAACAAGAGGACTGTTCGAGAGTGACAAGTTAATTTTTACTGCGCAGATGGCTTTTCAAGTAATGTTAACCAAGGATTTGATTAAACCTAAAGATTTGGACTTTTTGCTTCGATTCCCTATCATTCCAAATTTGACCAGTCCAGTTGACTTTCTGACGGGTCTGTCATGGGGTGGCGTCGTTGCATTGGCCAAATTAGACGATTACAGGTAATCCGCGCTTCATAATAACATTAGTAAAATGAAACCGTCTAAGGTTAAGGTCGAATGATTGAAGGTTTTTAGCGAATGATTTGGTTGTGATGTATACTTTTCCAATAAAAATGTTTTGTTTTCTGGCATCATTTTGTAGAAATCTTGATCGAGATATTGAAGGAAGTGCTAAACGTTGGAAAAAGATTGTAGAATCGGAATGTCCAGAGCGTGAGAAGTTGCCCCAAGAATGGAAAAATAAAGCTGGGGTTCAGAGGCTTTGCATTATGAGGACCCTACGACCAGATCGGATGATCTATGCACTGCAAGTTTTCATAGAGGAGTCAATGGGAATGAGATTCGTGAAGGGAAGTCGAATTCCTTTCCCGAAGTCTTATGAGGAATCGTCAAACACCACGCCTGTCTTCTTTATTTTATCACCTGGAGTAGACCCGCTGAGAGTAAAGACCCCTGCAATTATACTGCCTTTGAATGTTTTGTTATGCAATATCTATCAATTCAAGTTTCTAATTCTTTTAAATTTGGTTATTTCATCAGGATGTGGAGGCCTTGGGAAAAAAGCTTGGCTTTACCTTCGATGCCAAAAACTTCCACAGTGTCTCTCTGGGTCAAGGTCAGGAAGTAGTGGCTGAGAAAGCGCTGGATGTAGCAGGGAAAGAAGGGCATTGGGTGATTCTTCAAAATATTCACTTGGTGGCGCGTTGGCTGGCTACTTTGGAAAAAAAGCTGGAGCAGAATTGGGAACATTCTCATAAGAAATATCGGGTTTTCCTATCCGCAGAACCAGCAGGCAGTCCAGATGGACATATTATTCCCCAAGGAATTTTAGAATCGTCGATTAAAATCACCAATGAACCGCCAACTGGCATGATGGCAAACCTTCATAAATCTCTTGATAACTTTAACCAAGAGTCTTTGGAAACGTGCTCGAAAGAACTAGAATTCAAAGCTATTTTGTTCAGCTTGTGTTACTTTCACGCTGTAGTTAACGAGCGAAGAAAGTTCGGAACGCAGGGCTGGAATCGAAGTTATCCTTTCAATACAGGAGATCTCACTATCAGTGTAAGCGTCTTATTTAATTATTTGGAATCGAACAGCAAAGTTCCATGGGAGGACTTGAGGTATCTCTTTGGAGAGATTATGTACGGGGGCCATATCACGGACGACTGGGATCGGAAACTATGTCGGACGTACTTGGAGGAATACATGGTTGCGGAATTGGTAGGTCTACAAGTTGCTCAATGTCATAGCTGTGGAAAACCCATAATAACGCACTATTTACTGTAATTCATTTAAAATGGTTGATTTCATCGCAATTATTTGTTGTAGTTGGATGGAGAAATTTCCTATGCTCCCGGATTCCCTGCACCACCCTCCACGGACTACCAAGGGTATCATGCGTATATTGATGAAATGCTGCCTCCGGAATCTCCAATTTTATATGGGCTACATCCAAACGCAGAAATAGGTTTTCTAACTGCTACTTCCGAGAAACTTTTTACCATTATTTTTGAGCTACAACCTAGAGATGCGGGTGGCGGAGGAGGGCAAATGATCACCAAAGAAGAAAAGGTGAAAAATTATTAGAATTCCTTTTCTCTATTGTATCGATTTGTAATTTTCAACGCAATCATTTCTACACGTTTGAATCTGTGCTTAGACTAAGCAAATACTGGATGACATTATGGACAAGCTACCAGATCCATTTAACATGGCTGAAATCTATGGAAGGGCGGAAGACAAGACCCCATATGTGATTGTCGCGCTGCAGGAATGTGAGCGTATGAACATTTTGACTGTCGAAATACGCCGAAGTTTAAAAGAGCTCGATTTAGGGCTTAAGGTAAATTTTCATAAGCGTTCTTACTTAAGATTCGATGCGATATTGGGTTATAAAAAATTGGGTAGAATTTGTTACACACAGTCAAAATAATTATAATAGGGAGAACTGACGATTACGACCCAAATGGAGGAACTAGGCAATGCCCTTTTTTTGGACAAAGTTCCAGATTCCTGGACAAAACGAGCTTATCCCTCTACGATGGCGCTTTCTCCATGGTATGCGGATCTACTTCTCCGAGCTCGAGAATTGGAAACGTGGTCCACAGACTTTTTCCTCCCTCCAGCTGTTTGGCTTGGAGGTTTCTTCAATCCTCAGAGCTTTCTTACAGCTATTATGCAATCAACGGCTCGTAAGCAAGAACTTCCACTCGATAAGATGTGCCTGCAATGTGAAGTTACGAAGAAGACCAGAGAAGAATACACGTAAGGATATATTTTTCTCGAGAATACCGCAACTAAAATCACAGGCTTTGATTGGTGCTGTCGCAAAAATCGATCTCACAAACAGCAAGCAGTGCACTGCTGCTATAATTACCCGAAAATTACGAAAATGATGTCTGCTACAACATTGGATGTACTCCACATAGAGCAATATGGTTAGAATTTTCAGAAAGCCTACAATTTTAGCTTTCAGAATTGTCAGTTCATATGGTTTTACTATTGGAAGTACCTAAGATATGAGGATTATTTTTGACGCATATTTTGTAACATCTTTGTTTTAAAAATCTCCCTAAGTACCCCCAAATTTCGAGGCATATTCGTACTCCCAGTGGTCTATACTCAACTTCCCATATCTTAGGTACCTTAAGGATTGAAAATTCTTGCACTGACGATTCTGAAAGCTAAAATTGTAGGCTTTCAGAAAATTCCAACTATATTGCTCTATGTGGAGCACATTCAATGTTGTAGCAGACATCATTTTCGTAATTTTCGGGTAATTATAACAGGAAAAAATTGATACGTGGTAATTATCGGCTACCCTATAAAAATCTGCGTAATTTTTGCTACAAAAATATATCTTTATGTTTTCCCAATATATCCAGGATTTTTGGCGCTTTTGCGTCAAAGAAACCATGTTCTCCCATTTACCCTTTGTTTAAGAATTCCACAAAAGGCCCTCCTATATCCAGCCTAATTGAGATAGGGAGGCCAAATTTCGTGAAAAGATGCATTTTATCATTATGATCGAAAATATCAATATAGGGTAGCATTTTGCAACATTTCGATATTTTTCCAAATTACAAATTTCCGCTTTTTTCTAAAAATTACACACAGTGCAGTGGTAAAAGAATTTACTTTAGTACCTTTCTCCTAATGCGTCTGTTTATTCCAGGTCAGCTCCACGAGAAGGTGCTTGTGTATACGGTCTGTTCATGGAAGGCGCGAGGTGGGAAGTAAATATGGGTTCCATAGTGGAGTCAAAGCTAAAAGAACTTTATCCTCCGATGCCTGTGATTTATCTAAAAGCTATAACCCAAGATAAACAGGACACGAGAAATATGTACGAATGTCCTGTATACAAGACCCGGGCGAGAGGTCCAACATATGTGTGGACGTTTAATATTAGAACACGAGAAAAGCCCAGCAAATGGATACTTGGAGGAGTAGCTTTGCTTCTTCAAGTATAATTTATCTTTCGAACTAATCATGACTGGGAACTGGGACTATAAAGCAGGCTTGATTTATAAATTTTGACATGCACCTGTACTCCGCTCTTGAAGTAACAAACTGTGCTGTGGTCAATCTTCGCATGCTTTTAAGTTTAAAAAATTAAAAAACAATTTCACCTCCCTCATTGCATGCCATGCATTCTTTCTTCACGAACTCGCTACGATGCATTCTGATGAACTTTGTATCTTCATAACTATTTCTGGAAAACCAGAGTTTCAGTATTTGGCGATGAAATTGAAAATTTATGGATTTTTACCAAAAATTTTGAACTCAGACAGAATGTCCTGGGGTAATTTTGGTAACCAATTAGAAGAACTTTATTAACCTCTAGTTTCTCAAATATACCTCTTCCATGAAAATTAATCCACCAGGAGCAAAAGGCGACATCTTTAATATTAAATACAACAAAGCGCGTACTAGTATGTTATATTTCATTTTGACTTTATTTACGTGTTTTATCCCTGATGACTCAGTATAATAAGATTGGTCTCCCATCAGTGTCACGCTAAAATGTATCTTACAATTGAGAATTTACTTAGAGAATACTAAAATTGTATTCATAATCGACCTCAGACACAATAATTAGGATCTCGTAACGTCTAGTCCGAAATGTTTGTAGCATTCCAGACTTTTTGTTCAACAGTTACTCCACCAGAAAGGTGATGATAATCCGCCGATATATTAGCGGTAGCTGGATGAATAATGGTTTCATTTTAAGGTAGCTACTGTTTTACATTTTCCCCTGTTTTAACTGTATGGATGCTACTAATTATTTAAGTAGTTTAGTGATTAAAGTTCAAATTTCGCAAAAAGTGTGCGATTCTGTTTTTTACAAAACCCAGAAGGAATTGCCGCTAACTATATTCAAGTGGTGGTCCTGATGAAGAAGAACTTGAACTACATTTACTGAATTACTAATATTTCCGAAAACTTTTAGTCTCGAAACGCGCAGCCCATAAAATAAAGGATAAAAAATCGTCCGCTACGAAGATAAATGACGATTCGCCTCGCAATTCTCAACTATATACACGAAATAATCGTTGATGCATACAACGAAAACCTCTCGATTGTGATTGAAAATTCTCACATACGGTCAAAATCTTGTTTAGCCAGAAATTCTTGGGTGTCTGTCAAACCGTGAGTCATTCGGCAAAATTTTGCTTTCATTAACTGAAGATTAATTTTCTTCCCATAAAGTGTTTATTTGGGCCGAAATTTCCGTTTACTTTGGTTAAAATCACCTCAATGCTCGAGGGGCTAAAGGAGTGCTTCTACGACGGGCATCGCAGGTATAAAAATTAAGAAATTGCCCAATCAAAATTTCAGGATAGTCAAGTGTTTCTAGTCACATATGGTTGACAAAGAAAAAATTTCATTGAAATAAAAAATTTTCTTAAATTTTGAGAATTTAAAAAGAATTTTAAAGCGCCAAATCAAATTTTCAGGATAGCTAAATCGTTTCTAGTCCCATTTGGTTGACAAAAAATATTTCATTGAAACTATTTACCTTGATTGAAATTAAAAAATCTTAAAGTTTGAGAATTTAAAAAAATATCAAAGCGCGCTTAATCAAAATTTCAGGATAGTCAAAATATAGCTAATGACAAGCAGCTTTTTAAAGAAAACCTCATTAAAATTGGTAAATGGGATTAGGAGTTATCGCATGAAAACGAAAAACACTAAATAATTTCAACCAAAAACAAACTCAGGAATCCTTAGAGATCATGTAAGGAACTGTCACAAAAACTTTTATTGAAATCGGTAACCTATTATCGGTTAGGTAGTTTTGGAGCAATCGTATGTAAAGACGTACGAACAATGAACATGAAAATCACATAGGACCCCTGCGGTGCCCTACAAACCGTCTCTTCGCAACGGTTCATGACACCCCCGAAGAGGTGCTTCTGCGAAGGGCACCGCAGGTATAAAAGATCCCGGTTGGACCCGATATATCGGGTGCATGCAATGAGCGAAGCGATGCATTACAACTATGGAAAAATAATAATGTACATGAACAAATCAATTTTAATCGAAGGTTTGCTAGAATTCAAAAGTTTAGTGGCTTAAAACGGTTCCATAAGATGTTCGTTGTTTGCCGTTTTTCAAAAGTTCAAAAAATTTCAAAAATTTTCAAAATTTTGAATTTTCAAAAAATGAAAACTTATTGCACATATATAGAAAACCAAAAGGTTTGGTGCAGGTTTCATGGCTCTAGCTGCATGCTGCATTAAACAAAAATGTTTTCGATGAACAAAGTATGACAAATGACAACAGAACTGTCACGGTTCCAATATATCGCTTCGCTCATAAAAATTATCAAAGCGCAAAAACATTTTACAGCCAAAAAAATATTGTTGAAAAATAATGAAATTTGGTTTTAATTTTTGACTCACAAACACGCGGAATGATTTCAACCAAATTGCAGGTCACCCAAGTAACGTTCACATGGAATCCGTCGAGTAGTGGGTATGCCATTTAAATACGCTTAACAAAGACAATTTCCTGTGAGAGTCAGTTTTGTGATGACTATTAATAAAGGTCAGGGTCAAACTTATGATCGATTGGGGATATATTTACACTCCCATGTTGTACATTCTTTCTCTGGAGCTACCTCAGGCAGAAACGTTAAAGTAAAGGTAGTTAATATTGATGAGCAAGGGATGCTTGCTGTCGGTGGCAGTATATAGAGCGTTTGCAACCAATGTTGTGTTTCGGGAGGTAATACAATAACACCTTAAATAAACACCACAATAAAGTCATGATTCGCGTTCCCAAGTGCGCTTAACCATGATAAAAGTTAATTTAGCAAATGATCGTTACATATGGACAAGTAACAATTTTATTTATTTTCTTCCAAAATCATTAATTGAATGAGTGAGGTACCAAATGTAACCTGTACCATAATTTTCTGAAACAATATTTAAGGCTTACAATTTGGAGATATGTAATCACAGCCACGAAGCCGATAAAATAAATAATAAAGCCCAGACCAGGCCAGTCAGTAGTAAAAAATAGTCTTAAAATTATTGTTTAGATTCAGCAAGAGTCATGAGTCGTGTAGCTGAATTTTAAAAGTTTAAGCGCTCGTGATTTGGTTTACTGTAGAAAGACGATATTGCACGGAGACAAGAGTATACTTACGACTTGTAAAATGAAGGTATTATGAAAAGTTCGTGTTCCCCGAAACTGTGAAATTATCACGACAGGCAGCTGATACATACATACGTGTCTGAAGTAGGATCATCATACCTGAAGAAACAATAAAATCGCATTTTTGAACATTATCAAATAGTTCACCATTTTTTAATTATATTAAAAACTCCAATATTTCACCTTCTTATGTAGCAGTTCCGACAAAATTTGTCCCCACAGCTAGCACATGAATTAACGTGACACACTTGTTTATCACAGAAGTCACACTTGTCGAAGTAGGTCCTGTGTCCACGCGATTCATTCCATTGACAATCCGAACAAACAGGTATCGCTTCCTGGAGAAGCAAAGCCCACATCTTTACTTCAAACAGAAATACTAACCAAGATGTATTTGTTATATATACACTTTACTAATATAGACTACAATATCAAACTTATTTCATACAAAATTTCTTAAAATGACTCACCGCGCTAACAAGGTTGTTTACCCTCCTGCTTGGAACCTCATGGCCTCCACCGCTGCTCAGATGAATATTTCTCATATTCGTACTGACATTGGAAATAGCTGGCTGGTTTGATGAACTTTCTGGACAGGTAGACCAAACTGGCGGTTCATTTACTCCCTGGTTAGGACTAAAATACGCTCGGGCTCCATTTCTCAGTTTCGCCAACGTACTTTCTACATCAATAAAATATTACATAATCATTAAGGTAAACTCAAGTAAGTATATAGGTACACTTGAAGCTATCAAAACTATATTATTTTCACCGCAAGCAACTATCAGTCAAAAATTAATTTTGTCCAACATTTAAAACTTAACCTCAAGATAAGATCATCCTGAAAAAAGTTTGATTAATCACTACTTTACTTTCAACCATGTTAAATTACATTTTTTATCCCTTCCCATCTATTAAACGGGGTAAGTTTTCGATGTGTCATTTCATCGCATTAATTCTTTACCAATATTTTATAGCTATATGTGCTTTGCTTATGTGTGCAACCAACACTCGAGGAGTAAAGGCCGCGGAAACAATTCATTGGAAGAAGATCTTCAGCGCCTTCATGCAAAATACATGCACGTTCACTTGTTCACTATTTACGTGACTATGTGTATGGCCAAGTGCAAAGAAATATAATTAAGAAATTCTTACCATAAATCCGTTCGGAGAGTTGATTTGTTTTACATTTCTTCGACTGAAATATTAACCAAGTGTCTTCGTCTTGTTTCCTTTTACTACCGGGCATAATTTCACTTATTCCACGTAATGGGGGACGTCACAAATAAAAACGGCAGTGTGAATGATCCAGCTGCGGATGCTGGCAATTCTGAAGATAGAATAGAAGAATCCATGCATGTACTTGTGGTGCGCGGGGACCAAGAAAGAGTCATTGAGTTTAAAGCAAATGAGTAAGTATTGTGCAGAACTTGCAAATCTTGCTTTCTTAGTTTATATTAATTAATTACCATTCTGTTAATTCCCGCAATAGCAGTAATTTTAATATGACTAAGGAAGCATGCTTAAATGACAACAAAATGACTTATTTGGGAAGTAGATTATGATTATAAATTGGTTATGGGTTATTAAAACTTATTCGGTGAATAATGACATGCCTTTTTGATTTGCGCTTTTTAGTTCCATCAATTACGGGAAAGGAAGCACTCAGCAGTCAGTAGAACTAAGAAATGCAGCTGGAATGCCTAATTATTCGAAATTTAAAGTGACTTTAAAAGAAAATAGCGAGAATGACAAAAAGTCGTCATCAAAATATGCTTTGGTTCTGGCTGAAGACGCGGATAAGATCTCTATTTCCGCTGGTATTTGATTTATTTGAGGAATTTCAAGATTAAGTTCATTTATTGATATTTGGCCGTGATGGAATGCTTGTGTATTGATTAATACAAAGCGTGGAAGGGGGAGGGGGAGAGTTTTAATTACGTGAAAGGTTATTGTTGTTTATTTAAATTTTTATTCATAAAATAATAATTTCAGATTTGGTGAGCAAAGGGAAAGATAATCGAGATATTTTTGACGATAACAAAGCTCAGAAGATGAACGCACATGATATTAGAGAACTAAGGGAAAAAGGTGCTTCAAGTTCTGAAATATTGGAGACGTTGATATCTAATTCATCGAGTTTTAATAAGAAAACCGAGTATTCACAGGAGAAGTATTTAAAGAAGAAGGAAAAAATGTATGGGGATACCGTTACATTCATCAAGCCAACTTTAAGTATCTTAGCAGATTATTATTTCAAAAAGGATCCTTCGAAAATTTTGTGAGTTAATTTTTTTTTTGTTGGTAAGCTATACCGCATTTTAGTATTGTGGTAAAACGACTATATCAAATAACAATTTAATTTGTAGGAATATTCGATCTGATACGCTGTCACAGATTCTTTCATACGGTAACATTCATGCTCGTGGCAAATATATCATTTATGAGACTGGATGTTCAGGTCTTGTCGTTGCAGCGGTTCTTTCTAGGCTAGCCGGTGAAGGCCTTGTACTTCATGTGCATCCAGGAAGCTCACCCCAAAGGTATTAATATTAAGTGTGCACAATTATATCTTCCATCAGTATCTTTGCGATTGTTTATTAATTAGAACATTGATTTTTTTTAAATTGGGGTTTTGAATGGAATAGGCAAGCTGTCAATTTAATGAATTTCACCGCAAAAGAAATTCAGCCATTGAGAAGCTTAGACATATTTTATTTAGTACGTTCTACTCCTGCCGGTAAGGCAGTGTATGAAGTAGAGTCAGAACCTTCGTTAGAAACAAGTGACGACCATCCACAGATAAAAAGAAGTAAGCTTGAAAGTGGTGATGGTGATACCTGTGAAGACAGCGGTCAGGCATTTCCTGCCAAAGCTCCTGCTACTGTGAACCGGGTGGAAAATGAAAAGTCGCTGAATCTTCTCCAAACAACAAAATTTTTTGGCCTTTTAATTATGGGCAAAGAACACCCGCTGACTGTTTTACAGCGTCTGCTGCCTAGACTATCTCCCTCTGCTCCATTTGTAGTCTACTCGCAATTAGCGGAGGTAACCTTTCGGTACATTAAGCTTGTTCTATCCCTCCTACATAGAGGGGTTGATTTTTACAGGTGTGTGTCTTATTAGCCCCTAGGAGAATGCTACATGTGGCTCAAGGAAAAAAACCAGGCTGTGAATATCCATTTGGCAGAAAACTGGTGCCGCAACATACAAGTTGAGACGGAAAGAACACATCCTGAAATCAATATGAGTTCTAACGGAGGATACTTCTTGACCGGAACTGCTATCTGCTAGAAAAAATTGCGATTTTATGCTCGTAAATAAATGTCTTTACATTTCGGAATTTTTGTGGCTTGTTGTTTTCCGTGCTATTTATATCGAAAAAGGAAGGAAGCATTGTGTTCAAAAACTTGATTTGTTGAAAAATACAGACAATAATAATTGTTCTTAATTTCATATAACCTCTTAAAAATCTTTAATTATTATTGACGTCTATTAAGTTAAATAGCTTGCTTTGTTTAGAGAACTTGAACCTGGAAAAGGCCCGTTTAACAACTGAGCAAGCTAATAACATGGAGTAAATTATTTTTTCAAACCCAGAGTATCCGACATTCAGAAATGCACGTGGCTACGCAGAAATTCGACCAGACCATAATGATTCTGTTCCTATACTGTTTCTATCCTGGGCTGACGTTGTGCTGGCGGTATCGTTATCTTGCGAGGCATCTACCATGAAAGATTTCTCCCTTGAAAAAATATCCTCAAAAGCTTTAGTGGTGTTCTTTGCACGAAGTTCTCGAAGTAAGCCACTTATTCCCAATAGGATACACACGGCACTTAGTAACTGTAATAATTATATATTTTTTCATCAGTATGTTAGCCTGAGGTTGATTGCCAAAGATTTACCCCAGGAAATGAGAATTCTGAGTGGACAAAATGGCTACTCAAAGTGCGAACAATACATAATTCAAACTCACAAATGCTGCAGCTTTCAAGTCTTTCCTTTGACAAACGGAATATTTTCTATCACAGTCTTTGTCAGCCGCATACTCGTGATTGTAGTTCATATTGCAACCCGTGGTTTCACCTTCGTTGAATATCATGTAGTTTAGGTCGTAAATGATGAATGACGCACATATCAATGTACAGCAGCCACAGAATGTCAATACTAACGAGATCATCATGAATTTATTCTACGAAAATCAGAATAACTCTTGACAGAACTGACAGTCAGAGGTAACTTGAAAACACGAAAACGCCATTATTAAATGCTTGGCAATCTACCATCATCATTATCATCATGAAACGAGTATTCCGGAAAATCCAGCTCACTGCAAGGCTTGTAATGCAAATAACCAATGCAACGGAGGTTATAACAAGGAAAATCGGCTCAAATGGGAGGTCACGACGAAGCAAATTGAAATCCCTATGACCAGTTCCATTTTTATTTTTGTTTATGAAGTGCAAGCAAACACTGTCCGTCTCAAGGTTGTGTAGGTAATTATTTGTGAACTGGACATCAGCTTCAAGTGCTATCGATTCCAATAGAAGAACAGCTGCACCAATTATCTAAATAAAACATCTATCTCCAAGTTTAAACGTTTAAAAGGTAAACGGTAATAGATGGTTAGTAATAGTTAATTTTTAATAGATTAAAAAAATGAACAGGTAATACCACTGTGCAAAGTAAGGAAGAATTGATGTAGTAATATCCCATATTACAAACAGTTTAGAAACGGAAAGAAGAAACACGCTGAACCACCACATTACTACTATATGCTTGCAAGTCCAACTAAACTCACAGTAAATCGATCGTATTTTCAAAACTAGAAAATACCACACGAGGACAGAATGGGCTGGTTCACAATTAGTGATTCTTATTTGCAAAAAGGTTCTGTGTTTCAATTTTTATTTTAGCTCTGTCAGAATGCCCAATCCCTTAGTCGGAAAAACGTTTCCGTTTCTATCCACATTATTTAACGAGTACACGTGACCTTCCAGTTCCAGTTCACGGCGAAGCACACAGACAACGCAAAGAGTTGAAGTTGAATCAAGTATAGTGAAAGCAAGTTTAAAACGTAATGAACAAAACAACTCAGCGTACAGCGCTGACGCTGATAGCGCAGCGCTTTGAAGTTAAGACAAAAAATATGTTTTAAGTTATATATGTTCGAAATCAAACCAAAGTGTAATCGTAATCATTATACACAAGACATCTTACATGCATAATGACTACTACCCTATTCTACATTCTTACATGAAAAATGACAATAAAAATGCTGCTATAAAATGTTAACACCTTGCCGTAATGCTTTTCATATTTTACAGGCAGTGACATAAATTAATATGTTGCAGAAGCACAGAAACAAATAATAATATTATGGCTTATCCTGTCTGCTACTTCCGCTTCTTATGGCACGATACTTGATTATTTCTTAAGAGAAGTAATTTCTTTTACAATACAACTTTTGATTTACATTTTTTAGAATAATATAAATAATATAATAATAATAATAAATTTAATGGCTTTTAGAATTATAGCATAAGATATGAAGATTCAACACGTAGATAAAAGTTATTTCAATTCCTTGCCAACAAATAATAGCACGTAAAGTAAAAAGTGGCAGATGCAGATGGAAGGAACTTCAAGAAAAATAAATACAATTTAATAAATGCGAACAAAACGGGTGTAAATGAACTACCCTATCCACTACTCTATATAATTTACATTATGACGATTGACGATTATGACATGAATCTCAAAACCACTTATAATTATGCCTCTCCCAAATTTACAACCCCTACCTTTCCAACAAATCCAATTTTTATTAAATAAACTACTTTCTTATGGCACTTAATGATAAAGAACGACGTGTGTCAAGTCAAAGCAAGGCATACCAGCGTCTGTTTATTGTTAAAACTGCATTTATCTGATTATGGGCAATAACATTTTATATTCTTTATAAATACTCAGCTCGTCGCCCGGCACAAATTTAAAATACGACTAAAATTTGAAATTGCAGAAATTTTGTCACACTTGATCAGTTTTGTGGCTAAGTTTGGGAAGCTTGAGCGCATCCGTGTCTCTACTTAAACTTTCATGAGCTTGGTCGTTGTATAGATACCTAATTAATAATTTTTTCTCCTCACCAGGAGCCGGATCGTAAAAACCTGGTAACTGTGACTTACAACCAGATGGAAGAATGAGTTTCGAGCCTTTGACGAGACACTGGAGGGGAATTGTCACATTGATTATTTCACTGCTCAATTCTCGCTCGGCACTTATGGATCCATAAAATGCCTCCGATATCACTAATCCATGCTTTGACTTCTCCTCAGCTTCAACGCGAGAGTATGTTTCATGCATAAGATTAATTGCAGCTTCAGCTTCTGCCCGCTTCTCTTTTAATCTTTCTTTGTACTGCTCCTTCAATTTCTCCTTCTCTCTTCTCTTTTTCTCCTCCTGGTATGGATCCAGGAACAACTTTTTGGTAATCATGTAAAGCACAAACGGTGCGATTGTGCCATAAAATACAGCTGCTGGAAGGATTTCTTCAGCAAGCTGAACAGGAAACACATACGACTGACTGTTGCGCTGCACCCTGAACAATACATAAAATAGATTCAAAACTGAATCCAGAGGCAAAAAATAAGAGCTCCAAGATAAAAATAAGTTAATATTCCTCACTTTAGCTTTAGAGACACTCCCATAGGCAAACCTACAACCATTGTTGCCGAGACTACCGAAAGATCTGAAATTTTCTTCTCTACTCCATACTCGACAAAGGCTCCAAATGTTCCAGCCCTATTTTTTTTGTTGAAATATTAATTAGTTTGTGAGTAAACCAATAAATTTGTCAGTACTTTAAAAATCTTAAAAAACTGTAATTGAATATTGGAATTCCTGTAACTAATTTGGAAAGCCAACTTACTTCACAGCTCCTTTATATTTCTCCCCCCTGGTTTCTACTTTACGAGAATAACTGAGCAGCGCGAAAGAATGTGGGATTCCCAAATGTAAGGAGGCGACGAAACGATTTGGAGAAACTTCTCTGAAAGTTAAGGTCAATTTTTTAGAATTATCGTTGACATCTAAAGCCTTATGCATCTGCACTACTACAGTTACTATTTTTATCAAATAAAAATACCAAGAATTTTAAACCAACCTCATATAACTACATTGTAAACCACTTAAGTTGCTACCAACCCTCCAAGTAAGCGATCCTATTGAGTTTGTAGTAACTTGATTGCTAAGTTGTACCACGAACATGTTCCGCCCTTCGGCACCTATTACTCCTTGAAAGGTACTCCAATAATATCTCCCAAACTGTGTTCCAGCTTTCATATCTACTTCCATCCCTTCAGTTCCTCCTCCAACTTCTACAGCACCCCAGGTTTGTTGTCCTAGTGTCTTCTTAAATCCTGTATGGATGGAACCTTTACCTCTGCCATTTTCAGCCGAAACACCACCATGAAGTAAGAGAGTATCGGTATTTGTTAAAGGTGTATCCACAGATTGCTGGAAGTGAAATGCCGATAATTCAACCATAGGAGGATTAAAGAATTCATCCTCATATCTGTTAAATATTTCGGTAGCATTAATATTGACAGTCATATTTCCCTTGGGATTCGTCTTCCGTTCAATATATCTTTCCTCTCGCTCTCGAATTTGTCTTTCATATTCTTCTCTAATCTCTTGAGCTGTCCTGTATCTAGGTATAAGTGCCCCTGAGTTCGCATAGGAAGACTCTGGCAGTTCCAACTCAAGACCTTTAACGCCAATCGTGTCATAAATGGCGCGTTTCTGGGGATCTGTGAGAACTAAGTGGAAGAACAGGAACACAAATATTTAGAATTTTTCATTCTATTAATTCATCAGTAAATTAGACGTTTATTACATCTGAAAACGTACTCTCATATGCCCGCTTTGTTTTCGAAAATAAAAGCTCGGCATCCGCAATTGCAGATTTATCTTTAGAACTATGCTTGTCAGGATGATATATTCTTGATAAATACCGATAGGCATTGGTGATTTCCTCCAATGTAGCCTGCAATGTTATTCAAAATAGTTTATTTACAGTAAATAAATTTTTATCGCCAATTCGAAGTCTTTCTAAAGTAACCTTCAAACACCCTACATTACGGTAAACATATTTTTCAATTTCAATTTGGTAGATTAATAAACTGATTTAAATAAATCACTGATAATGAAAAAAATCAATACTACGTAAAAACTTTACTTATACAAAATCTTTCCACCTAATAATTTTATATATTCCCTGAAACAATAAAGAAGCACGCACTATTACAAAAATTAGCTATAATGTTAATAATCGGAATAACACATTCGCTAATACATTCATCAATATAACATTACATTAGCTAAAACCTTACCGTACGTTCCACATTAAGTATTTGGTAATAGTCATCCTGAGTTGCATCAACTAACTCGTCGTTGCCATTTAAATTAGTAAATTCGCCGTCGCTTGACATTTTCGAACAACAATATTTAAAATTTAGTTCCTACCGTGTACACTTAACTTTAATATAAATAACTTTAAAAATAATATTCAACAATGAGGTGAGAACTATAACATTAACGGCAACTCTCAACCCCAAATGCTAACTTTATTTCACTCACTCGTATACTTCTCAATATCTCAATTCAATGCAATGCTGAATAAATGACCAAGACTTCGTGTATATACATAATAACTCATGTATTCCAAGCATAACACTGCTCAACGTCGGAGTTGATCAGCAGCACTCAAGCACACTCGGAGACTATAAGCAACTTCTTCATCATCAGGATCAGGCCAAGAAAAATATTATATCTCCAACACACATGCTTAAGTTTGGCGCACTTTTATCTGCCGAGAGCAAGGAAATATACATATAGGCGTCCACTGTTCTTTTATTAAGATCAGCCGAAAAGGCGCCTATAGAATAAATCCCTTACCGACTGAAAAAAGTCGGTTCAAGTTAAACAATTCTCATTTGAAATAACACACATGGGCATTGGAAATATACTGGACTTGGTAAGATAATAGAGGCGAGGTATTAATGACAAAAATAATTCGGGTTGATGTTGAAGGTGGATAGTTGGAAGTTGTAGAGAGATGAAATTACCGGCGCCCCACACTTATTGTTATTTATTTATGACTCAAAAATTAATCAGAGTGTGGTAACAAGTGGTAACCTCTCGCGCTCCTGCCAGCAGTCCAACTATGAGTAATGAGTACTATAGTGATTAGTGATGGATATCACACGCCAACGGATAATCAAAAGAGCGAATCTTCGGAATTTCAAAGAAACTGGGTGGAGAATCAAAAAAGTGCTTACGCTTGAAGGTCCTACAATAAAGGCGAGTACATGATGAGCAAGACGGTTGCTAAACGCTACCATAATTTACCCCTGTCAGGTACAAACTTTATACAAAGAAGCACGATTGGCCCGAAAATAGGGAATAAATTAATGGCTTCAGCAAACAATTGATCGACAATAAATTCGTTGTTGACGGGTTATTAATTCAAACAAAAAATGACATCTTCGCCAGTAATCAGGATCAGGATGGGTGACCTTAGGTTTGTATAATAGCGTACTGATTTTACCAGCAGTAGTTAAATGGAAGTTAGCAGTACAAGATCAGATCTGAAGTCACCAAGGAATTGCAGGACATCAACAATGCATACTAACATAGGGGGTACATATGGATTTTTCTTCAATACCACCGGCGTGTATAATTGGAATTTGTATAGCTTCAATCTACAACAAAATTAAGATGAGCAGGAATTCTTAGAAGGGACTGATAGATGCTTAATAGTTTTATTTTTCAAATTTAGTCATGATATACGGAACACTACAACATCATTTGTTTTCCGCCACACTAATATTAACCGTATCATTTCAGCATCGATATCGGCTTAAGTTAATCTTGACAACGATTCACAGAATGAAGGAGCGCTATAAAAACCTGCTGACTACGAGAAACTCAGGTTTCCCAAAATTACATTCCCGCTTGTTTCTGTAACACCTGAGCGAACCGATTAGTGATAAGTAAAGAGACATCAATAAACCTAGACACACAGTTTGTTAAACATGTTTCAGTTTTAGAATCCATTCTAGCTTGAGGTTTTTCGATGCACTTGTCCCAGCACATATCCGTCAACTGAGAGACCTGAACAAAATAATTTAAGCGAAACCATGTTAATCTTCTGACCAAAAAATCTTCAAAAGTTGAATTTTCTAGCGTATCAAGTACGCTAAATTGCTAAAATTACCTTTGTCCTCATTTCTTGCTTTTGCTGCTCAATCACAAGAAATTCTTGTAATTCTTGAGCATCCGCATTTTTCGATTCGGCTCCATAATCTGGTTCCCCTGAAAACGAAGACATATTTCTTCTCAAGGTCTTCCCCTAAGCAAAAAAAAACAATTGTCTGCACATTCCAAATAATCCATTCTCCTACTTCTTCAGCACATCAATTAGATTAACAAAATTAATTTATTCATTGAACCTGATTAGTTTCTCACGTTAGCCAAAACAACAGCACTCGCGGGGACTCCTTATGAATGAGCTTAATTCCTACAAAGCAAATTTAAGACCACGCTCATTGGCACTGTAATGTTTTATTTAAAAATCACAAGTATATAAACACAAATCACAAAATATAATATGTGAAAGCAGAGCAAGCGTTTACAACCACATCCACTTTATCCAGAAAAATTATACACACCAGTAGCCTTAAATATATCTCTGGCTGAGCAAAGGTTAATGTCGCGTATCTCGTATGCCGAATTCTATATAGTAATTAACAAAACTAGTTAATAACTTTTAAATTCTAATTATGAAAGCCGGCAAACCTTTGCGACCGAAAATGTTGTTTTTTACCTCCAATAATTCCTTCAGAACCCTTTAATCTTGTTCACGTATATGTTTCACTCTCAGAACAATAATTATATTGTTAATGAGATTAATAGTAGGCACGGAAAATGTGAAACAACAATCAAATTACTATTTTTGTTAAAATACTACTCGAAGTCGAAATATGCACTTGCAGACGTTTAATTTAAAACAAACTACCGCAACTGGTCACTGTACTATATACTGCTGTACTGCACCCCATACCATACCCAACGTAAAGGTACACCGTACACCACATGAGTCCCAAAACTCCCAATCGCCAAGGCCGGGCTTTCCATCGAACCCATTGAACAGATTCGCCACAAAATTCTCTATACCTTCACTTCAATCCATAGTCCTAAACTTGTTAAAGTAAATATATAGATATGCACTTGCATCACTTTTCATATCACTGAAATTCCATGCCAAGTTTAAATGCATTTTCCCTCTCAACAGCAAGGACATCTTCATTAGATCTTCGATAACTTAATGGTGGCAGCGGAAAGCCACCCATGGGGTATCTTCACTTTCAACTACAAATTATTGCTTCGCGCATATTTCCAGCCTCTGAAGTACTGTTGTACCTCTGCTTCTTTTTTATACTAGTTTTTAAAAAAATAGTATCAGAATATATTGCTTCAAATCAATCTTAACTTTGTTATTAAATGCTTTGGTTGCCCACGAACAGTTTGAAATCAAATGATTGGTTTTCCTGGAATAATAATTTTTTCAAAACGCTTGGTACATGAACGAAATAAGGTATTTTGTTATAATTCCCTATAAATTCAGGTCTAGATATTCGACTTCATCCGGACTATATGCCAAGGGTGACTGAAATCACGCGGTCGCGGGATGTTAAGTCCGAACGTGCTAACATTGGTAATTCTGTAGGCTAAGGGCTAAGTGGGAGCCCTAAACGAACCCTAAAAATATATTTACTAAACTGTACAATTGAGATTGTCATGTTCACATATGAGATCTTCCAAAATTCATATATTAATTTTGGTAGTAGTGGGTCAAAAATGAGTCGTATATGGTACGAAGGACCATTATTTCAATCTTTACGGTGGCCTTCTTTCGTCTGCCACTGCTGAAAGTATTTCACGGCTTTAGAATTGAATTTATCCACGATGTGCTATAGGAGTTAAGTTAGCCGATAAAAGGACTGGATTCCGCCAGCCTCTGACTATGCCATAGAATGGAATCAGAAAGCTACCGTGAGCAAGTCACATGTTCAGATTGGAACTGTTATGTATGCCTTGAGAGGTGTGCGCCCAATTCAAAGAGCTATGCTTTTGAAATTTGAAAGTGTTGATTTTATTTGGACGAAGTGTTGTTGACAACACAAAATAAACAATAATTAATGATTGAATTTGTGAGGGTATATATATATATTATCTATTAAAAATAATTTAAAATCAATTTGCGTGAAAGCAAATTAGGCTGGAGTTGATAAATAGGAAGTGGAGTGGATTCTATTTACCTGTCAAAAGTTTACTGTTCAACAGTATAATATGTAATGTGGCTTAACGCGTTCACTGTTGGGAGAATCGGCGGTAATTAGTGGAATTGAAGGAAAGAATTATTATTGCTGCTACGGTTGTTTCTAAAAATTAGGGTATTTTGACATACATCGCCGGAGCCACGGGTACTGCCAGAATGGCTGAGAAAGAGAAAGAAGAGACTGAGGATGTTCCTATCCTCAAGTCTATTAGACATGAATATTTAGGATTTTCTAAACTAGGAGCTGGTGAGTTTTACAAAATTCTTATTTCAGTCATGGATGAATAAATTGAATTGTTTGTTTACTGTGATTTTTTTTAGCTTATAAGGATCATTTATACAGGATTTTGTATTATGTGTGAAGCTTATGTAATTTTTATGACTTGTGTAGTTACCGTTCACGAAAGGCCACTTCCCAAGTCTTATGGTATGAAATGCTTCAGTGTTCCTTGCGATAAGAAACAGTTCTATTTGAACTCTTCGAAAGGATCGGATGTAGCGGAAGATAATGCAAGAACACGGATGATGTTACGAAGAGAGAAGATTAAGAAACCTATAATAACCACAGGTGAATCTGATGCGAAAATCCGGATGCCTCCGCCAAAGTATCCCCCTCTAAGGTTCATTAAAAAGAAAAAAGGAAGTTCGAAGTGTGGTGGAGCAAAATTGAGACCCACATTACAGCCTGTTGAAGGAAGTCATAGTTCTACAAAGAACAGATTAAACTTTGTACCATTTGAACTTCCAAAAGGTAGAACGAGAACGCAATCACCAACTTTCCCGAATAATGCGACCCCTGGCTCAGAAACTGAGAAAGGACCAGGCTCTTCAAAATCTCATGGCAAAGGAAGCAAGGCTGCGAAGCTTACAGCTGTGAAACGAAAGAGACAGAAGATTTTAAAGAAATTACGCCCTATCTGTAAAGCTGGGGAAAAGCCAACTGTGATCCCTGGGAACCAAATGCGTAAACTGGTTAATTCCTGGGCTACAAAATTAGGGTCGTTTTCGAAGAATGAATGTATGAAAAAGAAAATGAAGCAAAAAAAGACTAATTCCGCGGTAAAATCGACGCTTCCTCATCCTACAAAAGCTCAGTTAAAGCAGGCTGATTCATCCAAAACGACAGTACAAAAGAGTGGATTTCCCTTAATCAATCGGTATCGAATGGGAAGGTTCAAGTCATGGAGGTGTGCATATCATAGTCAGAAACCAGCCGAATCTACGGAATCTTCAACTGCCAACCAGCCGAGGTACACAGATGAAGTAATTTCTACAATTTTAGGTGGAATAATCTATTTTAGGGTTGTCTTTTTGTATATTCTACAGTTCGACCCCTGTGAAAGTAGCAGTACGTTCAAATCCATTGGTGAACAATACCATAGATCTACTAAGGTACAAACGCGATTTAGAGGCATGTTCAGATAATTTGGATCCTGGAATAGTTTCCAAAAAGCTTGCTTCGTTTCCTGTGATACCAACAAATATTCCTAAGGGCGAGCTCTTGCTGGAAAGCATTCCAATGTCAATGGATGAAGTCAAGAATGTACTGATGAAAAGAATTGCTATTTTACTTGCTCATGGCGGGTTTACTCGTAAGTTATTTTATCCGCTGATGAAGCAGATCCAACTACAACTACAACTGTTTTTTTTGTTTCCATGTTGTAGTCCCCCCCTCCCCTAATTTTTTAGTATGTCCTAATAAGCAAATGTGATTCTGTTTCAGATACGAAATTGCCAGCTATGGAAATGTTAGCTGACTCTTTGCATAATTTTTTATTGAATATTACGCGACGGTTGAAACAAATAAGAGAACGTGAGTTGTCTGGAGTTGATCATGGATTTCCTGTGAGTATCTTGTTGACTAATTTTTCCTTGTATTCAGAACTTTGGGAGTGGTAGTATCTGATTCAATTTTGTTTTCATTTTACTACAAGGATCCTATGGAGCGCGTTTTAGTGGAGTTAGGAATGGGAGGAGTTCGTGGATTAGAAGAATGTTACCAAACCAAAGTTGTTGACTACCATCGTCGAATGGTTGATCAATGTAATTACCTAAAGAACCACTTTACTAATGTCCTGCAAGCCAATGCCAATGCGCGGCTTATTCCAGAAAACGAACCAACTAGGATTAGGTACTTCCTTCTTAATAAACCGTATTACATGATTAAGCTTATCTCGTTTAATCAATAGCTCGGCTGTTTATCTTAATCTAAAATTTCTATTCTAATTAATTTTAAATTTAAAAAGTTGAGATTTCCGTTTATGCAGTTATTTTTGTATACTTGCAAGGTTATTTTTAAAAAGCCGTTCCTTAAAAACTATATACTTCCAGTTGTGTATTACACAGTATGGAGAATCGATTTAATCGTTGGATGAAATCAGTTTGTAAATTTGTTTTCAGTGCGCTCCCTCACACAAGTACTTCCTTGGTGGAAATAATAACAGCTTCAGTACAAAATAATGGGTTTGAGAGTTGTAATGATTCCAAATTAATAGACGACAAAGAAGTCCTGAGTCAAAGCAATGTGTTACGCTTAAATTTCGAAGATCCTCCCGTGTCCTGTGGTGCTCAACTCTCTGACCCAAGCATCATTGATTCCTAGCACACCGTTGTCTTCTCCTGGACATCATAAACGAAATTCTGTTCTAAATACGAATTTATTGCAGTGTAAATTTTCTGAGTATATTGCAGTTAAATGCAGGAATTACTTGGTTAATATTACATTTTGAATTACATTGAAGGTACAATTTGTATTTCGACATGGTAAATGCACCTAAGGGCTGCAGATTTGTTAAATTTTCGGAACGGCCTGAATGCTTCAACATATGTTTGAACACCTTTGGTAGAATTCAGTTTTAGCACCTCGACTACCAGTATTTATTTTTAACAGTTTTTATTAATTATTACACATTTCAATTTGCTTACATCTTGTCATTTATTTTTGTCCGTCATTTGTTCGTATGCGTAACACATACAAATTCAAAAATCGATCTTAAACTGTTTGGACCATGCCAAATGGTGTACACACTAATTATGGTTTTGTAAGATAAGGTTAAACTTGTCGCCTTTGTGTGTGTTTCGATTGTGTTGTATCACATTCTCAAAGTACCATTTTCTGTGATAATAGGCTAAGCTAGGTATATTTGTCATACAAAACGCCGGAGTTCAGGCGCTCTATAGTTATCCAGGAATTCTCACTGAGTTCAGAAATATATTTTGTAGCACCTGTCTACTTAATTTGTAGTAACTGTGTAAATTCTTTTTTGGTGTAATCAATCTGTTTAGTGCATATTTTAAATGCAATTGGGAAGTTATGAAAACTTAATTTTTTTTTTACTTCTTCACCAATTTTTTTTCTTGAAACATTAATTAACCAGGATTAACTATTAAGTGATTTCAGTTAATTCTGATTACCTTGCTAGCCTGTGCTGCCCACTCACTTCAACAACTAATTAGCGTATGAATGTTAAAAATATCTGCTCTTACTATAATTATCGTGGTTACTACAAATGTTTCTGTTAGGCAGGAAATCACTTATTTGTGGAGTATATGATATTGATAATCATCAAGGCCAATAAAAAACGCTAGATTAGAACCAGATAATTGAAAATAACGCGTGTAACCTATTAAGCATTAGGATCTAAAAATATGATCTGGTAATTTGTTGTAATGCCTAAAATATTTGCTTATATAAATTTTAGTTATAACGTTATAAGGATTTTTGTTATAACTTTTTAGCTATGTTCGATTTATATCCCAATTCGAATCCACGTTTCACTACCGTTATATGCAAAATGCAGAGGACCAACTCAGGATATTTAAGGTTGAGTACAAAGTGATCGTTTTAATGTATAGTTTTCATTATGAACGTACTTCCCCGTTACTGCTCAAGTAAGGTTAATAATTATCATAGTTGATTTTCCCCCGAATTTTCTAGCAAATAACTTAACTGTATGATTTCAGAGCTACATTTAATTCTAAGCAATATTATCAACGAATAGTTTGAGAACAAAAAGCATTTCTTGTTAATTCAGATTTCTCAGTTTGGTACATCATCGTTCAACTTACAACAGCTTTATATTTTTGTAAACAATTGAAATTTAGTAATCTTTTATAGTTACTAAATGTTTATGAAATGAACTAATGGACTAAGAAAATTTTAACAGACTGCAATATATTATTGTTGGCAGTGATGTTATGTAAAAATCGTCCAAGACCGCTAGCAAATAATAAAATGTTTTCAATAAAAGTTACAAGGTTTGTAAGGCTATACGAATAACAAAGTAAGTGAAAAATTTATAATAAACCCAATGCCACAAATTGATACCAGTGATGCTTCACAAGTTTCTGTAAATTATTTTTGTCAGTGTTGGTGTGGTCCCAGGCTATCATGCCGCCACCCGTCACAGCAGATTAGAATTCCAAGAATCCGCGGGATCTGCAACAACCAGACTAGTCACTTATCATGGAATTTTGATAACAACAATAACCGTTCAAGACATTTTTTTTATTAATAATTGTCATCGCATTTTTCTGCTTTCGTTAGTTTTGATCTTGAGATTGTAAAAGATTAAGTTTTATATGATATGAAGATAATGTAATGCTGTTTTTAGCATTGCGCAAGCTAATAGGAACCTTTAAAAGAGATTAGTTGACTCCTGTGTAGAATGTCGAGGAATTAAGCTTCGGAAATAGTCTAAAGTGAATTGGGATATTTTCAACCCAACAACCGGGAATCCACGTCCGGGATCGTTATAAGTAGGAAGGTATGGATTTGTCACTTTCTTACATACCATGTACCATACGAGTTTAAACCCTTGAGATTTGTGTGCATGTATCAGATTTCCTAAAGGAATTTTTTGTAGGTAAATTGGCTACTATATAGTATGTACATGGTAGAAGGTATAACGGTAAATGTTTTCATCGACAGGATCATTTTGAATTCGAAACGGTTGACACGTTTCCAGAAATACGTTTCGGTGTTAACTTGACGAATGCATAGAAATAGCTTGAGTGAGTCTGATGGTAGCCGTAAGTTTCTTTTGACATTCTGTATCCGCATTCATTCACACTACTGGAAAACTAAGCTATTTAAAATTTAAGCACAAACTCTTAAGTTTATCCCATCCAAATACATACTTTTATGTACGAGAAACGTTGATGATCCTGTTTACAAGTTCCTGTAGCTCCGTACCGTACGCAGATCCGACGAAGTAAATTTCAAGAGTAAAAATGCTGCAAAAATAATGATTGCTAGGCACAAAGCGCCGTTAAACTACCTTTGAAATTTCATCCATTCATCTCGGAAAACACGTAAAAGTCAGGAATTGACAGGACGAGGGCATGAGTAGGTGTGCATTTATGTCATTGGAGAGGAAAAATATGTAGAAGACATAGCAGGCGAAGGAAAATACTCCGGCTTGGACGTCAGGCGTGGGTATTATATGCACGGCACGTCATTTAGTGTTTAGTAGGTAATTAAATTGTAGTTTGAAGCTGTCAGTCTAATGAAACTGCATCCAGATATGGATGCATTCCAACTTAATGCTACGTTGGCATCCCTTACACTTTATACACTCCGCAATCACTCTTATCCTTGAATAGTTGTGAACGCATTGAACCTGCTACTCATCTTCTCAATGGTATAACCAACTATTCCTGCCTAAATCCTAAATATAGTTTTCGTAGACTTCGTCGTGTTGAGAACGGAACCACTTACTAACTTACCACCATTACGACGCGTACAACTTACAAGAAAAGTCGCGAAAACTATCGTCTAGCTCGTAGCACAGCAAAACTCCCATCTCCCAGCTCTGGATTCCTCTTTCTTTGTTTTGTCTCTCTTCCGTTTCCCTTTCAAGCCTCGTCCCTTTTGTACACCCGCAAATATACTTACCTCTGAGGCTCTCAACGAAACTTCCCACAGCTTGACAAAAACTCCATTTATTATTACACGTTAACACAGAAGATACAAAGTGCACGTAAAATGCTTTCTCCCGCCTGAACCCTTTCTATAGTCAAGTCAAAGTTATTTCCCACAGAGAAACAACCTAGCCATTGTTTTTCTCATTGCCTTCCCGTCATCAATACTTTATATTATTGGGACAAAAACTTGAATCAAGTCAAAATGAGTATTCATACATAAAAACCACTTTATCTTCGCTCTTGTCACTTTTAACTGGTTGAAAATCCATTACGACAAGGTGCTATCCCACGGTTCTATGTAAATACATAGGCTACCACGTACTACAACTTCTCTACCAGTACAACCTATTGTCGTTCCAATCTGTTCCTCCGATATTCTTTACTTCAAGTTTCCAATAATCTGTTTACACTGAGTATTTTCTAGTTTGCTGTGGAAATTCCTCCATCCGCCAACATAAGTTTCCCATGTACTAAAGTGATTTGATCAAGGGCGGATGCACTTGTATGAATCAAGAGTAAACAGTTAACAACCTGGTACAGTAAGAACGTTTTCTTCTCCCCACGACTCTAATACCATTAGTAAACATGAATGGTGAGCGTTATTTGAACAACTAGTTTTCCTCTTTGATAATCCAAGGATTTTTTCCATTGTCAAGCTTCGCAAAAAGTGTGTATACATACAAGGTAAAAATATCCAGTGAAAGGGGATTCATTCTCTTCAAGTGCAAATAAACTAAACCGGAGGAATGTAAGTGAGCGACTTCTCAATTTTTTTGTTTATCACTATACATGTACGTAATGTATATATATAGATATATAATTATATATATGTGCATGTCTATTATTAACATATAATAGTACGTGAGTTCTGTATATAAACCATTCATTCAGTCACTGGAATGGACTTGAAAATAACCCGACTATAGAGTAGTATAGTGACGATAGAGTAGGGAATAAAAAAATCCATGTAATATCAAACCTGTGAATGTGAATACTATCCTATAATTTGGTAATAAAACACCATATGTGTTTTGGTGTCTGTGCAATTTCATATAATAAAACATGTGTTCGCAATAAATATTATGAAAAATTCCAGGAAGGATTAACCTTTCACCCATACAAATTTGATAATTGAATTTGTGTGATTCATTATTTTGGTATTAAGTGTGGATGGATAAACGGGAAGAATTCGGGATTTAAATCATTGAGTGAAATATTAGTGTTGATAGCGGACACAATTTTCTCCTTTGAGATCTCACTCTGGAAAATGTTCAGTATGTATATAGAGAGAAATAGAAGGGAAAGTCTAAAATGTGTTTCTATCGGGTAAAAAGGGCTGTGTGTGACCATGATGATTTTACTTGTCTTGTTCAAATACTATAATAAGTAAAGCATTGGGTAGAGAATAGGAAAAAGAGGGATCCCCTTCATTAAAACATTGCCTTTGGCGGTCTCATTGCGACACTATTCCGCACATAATGTGAGGACCTTAACGAGGAACAAAAGAGAGTCGGGAGTCACTCATGAACTTGAGACTCTTGTGAATGTAGGATTCATCTCGTTAAAATTGGTCGCTTTTTCCTGACGTTCCAAAGTACATGTACTTCACTCTCAGTCTTAAAAACAATGGTGTGTCACGTAATGTCTATAAGTTTGTGCTCTCCATGAATAGATATTGTTGTGCCTTTTTTTCTATTTTACGCGATCATGTGTAAGAATAAATTGCTTTAAATCATAGCTCTGAAATTTGATTCAAGTTTTATGAGGGAAGCAATAATTATTTGTAGAACATATAATTATTATGCTTTGTTTCCAGGAATTCTGTGTTTTTTTTTGTACCCAGGTTTCAATTTTCATAGAACGGGGGATTTTGGGAGAGACAGAGGAAATATCAGAGTAATTGTATGGCGCTTATAATCATCATAAAATAATTTACTCATCTACTCAACTTTCTCCATGTACCCGTGTACGTAGTAGAGTTAAAAAGGAATGGATATTATTGTTTACGTTAGTATTAATTTTTTTTTTTAACTTTTACTCTGTCTCATTTCATGTCAAAGTTTATTTCTTTGTAAATAAACAACAAATGTTCATAAAATTTAATGGTTGAAGAATCTAAAGAGGTGAAACATGTTTTTCCTTGGGAAAAATTCACATTTCTATTTACCTATATGTAGGTTCATGTAAATCGGACCGGTTTTGCTCTGTGTTTGCTCCTTTTTTATTATAAAAAAGGTTAACATTTTATTTTTGTACTCACACACTCGTTAGTGTTGAATGTTTCCATGAAAGTATTCCCGCCTGTCCTCAATTGTCAGCGTTGAGGTGACAGCTCTTTGAAAGTTTTATCTCGTTTAATGCTCATATAAAAGGGTGAAGGCTCTCAAACATTTTATGTCAAAGTAGTGATTCTGCCAGCTACGTCAAGTACTGCTGTAGAATGTGGAGGTGAGGCTCGAGTCGGATGAAGTTGGTTTTGGGAGGGGGCTGTAAAACAATAGAGTGGGATTCTCTTGTTGAATTAATTGGGCTTATATATTGGCACCTGAATAAACCCTGAATTCGTAGGAGATTTAAAGTGGTAATTTCATGTTCGCGTCTCATGAGAGCGCCCAAGGGTAATAAGAATCTCTACTCCATCGTCTAAATTTAAAAATTGCCCTTTCAACTATTCATTAATTTTATATCAATAAATTCGATTTTTTAAAGAACGTCCTTTTGTTTACAATAGGGGATTTTGAGGTCCAAGACCTCACCTGACCTACAGGCCCGTCTATTCATTCGTCTTGCAGACGTTTCTAGACTGGTCTAGACTTCAGACCATGCGGGCACCGACCCATGTGCCTACACTCCCTCGTATTTAATTATGACATCTGACTTATTTATTTGGGTTCCAAAAACAAATAAAAACGACTATAGGGCTCGAATAGAAAAGTTACACATGTATTGTACCTAAGGTACTACTTTCTCAGTAGGGTGATTCCTCTGCCTGCCTAAAATCTAAATACTCTTTAAGAATCAAAGAAGAAATCTGAAGGAAACAAGTCGTGTAATGTAAAAAATCCGGATTTCAAACTTATGTTGTTTACGTGAAAAAAAAACACATATGCTCCCAAAAAAGAGCAAGGAACTTGCCAACTGGAAAATTTTACGATTCTCCTCGATAAAGTTCCATTTGCTCTTCTAATACGGTGTGTTACATTCCTACACAATCGTCGGCTTACATTTCCCTTTGTAACTCTCGACTCTCGAGTATAGAGTGGTAAGATTACATGGACGAGAAGAATTTGATACGAATTGTAACAATTCAAAAGATATTTCTTTGACTTTCCGTTTACACAAGAACAGGGAGCAGTGACTTGAGAATAATTACACACTTTTGCCCCAACAAATGTAGAAATTAGTAGATGTTCTTAAATGAAAATCAATCGAGATAATTGCTATGAACGGATGATTCCTCAGAAAGCCTTCTGGCTTTTTCACCACATTACATTTGGATTATTGTACGAAAAGACTCTACATGGCTCATTCAAAGCTAATGTCATGTATAATAAAGGAATAAGCATCGGTGAAAGCATCAGTCATGTTTGTATAGTGAGCCTTGTAATTTAGCTCGTCTGGAAAAATTTACTCGCTCCTTCAAATTATAGGATTTTGGCTATGAAAGAAGAGAAGGAAAAGCGTGGAAGAAATTATTGCTCATTGTTTATACAGAAATAATTATTATTATTGTCAACATACTGGTTTAATTTCTTTTGAAACTGACATATACAGTAGGTGAGATATAAAACGTTTACAGAAATATCTTTTTTTCTAGTCACCACAATAAAAAGTAAAGCTACAGGAGAAATTGATGATGGTTGCCAAATGATACGCTAAAATCTATATACATATATACTAATGATATGTCTGCATTTTTCCCTTACTTCCATATATCTATATACCAGTAATATATAGGATCGAGCATATGAATAGAACCGTGTAACTTGGATGAACCAAGGCAGGTTTACACTCATTCCTTCTACAATATCATAGGATGATCTGCCTCTATATATAAAAATACATGATGTTTACAAGTCTCTTACCTAGAACTACTTCCTTACCATTGGTTTAGGTAGGGATATCTGGCACTGAGTCATACAGCACATAAAATCTTTGTTGTTGGATTCCATCTCTCTCTCTCTCTCTCTCTCCCTCTCTAGTAATACTAATAGCCTGACTTAATAGTAAAATTCTACAGATACACATTTTGCTCTTGAGTCTTGACCTATTCCTTGGAACTTAACACCGCCGCCGTTCAATTCACTATATAGTTTATAATTAAATTCTCCAAGTCACTTTTTATTTTTTTACAACACTCCAACATACATTCCTCCATGTGTAAAAAGTAAACGGAGTTTTACTTTACAGGGACCTTTCTATTTCTTTCTCACACATTTTTTCTCAATGCCTTCATTTTGTAGGTCTCGATAAAAATAAAGAGTAATACTCTCATTCATGTTTACTTAAAACTAGATACCATTCTAATTTCAAACTTTCCAGTTTAGTTAAATACAAAAAAATCTTTCTGTTTCTCTATCCACTTCCAATGTATTATATTTCCCTTGAAAAAAGTTTTCCTATGCCAGATTATAGGGTAACTTGGACTAGTGCAATGTCTACACATGTTCAAGGAGAGAATAGTAAAAGTATTACATATTTGTGAAGTAAACGTGGAGAAGTATTCAATTTAAAAAAAGTTGCGTGTGTATGTGTGGTTTCGTCCTATGTTTACACATACATTTCACTCTGTTTATTTCAATAGTATACATATGTATGTGTGGCATGAACATTTTATAAGATGTATTTGAAAAGGAGCACTTGAGAAGGAAGCATTAGTTATGAATGCTTTTCCCTCAGAGAGTTTGTTTCCAAGCTGGTATTTCACTACATTTTGCCATGCTCGTCCTCATACTCTTTATATGTTTGCTCTTTAAAAAAAAGAAGTGGAAGGAAAGTCAAATAGTAAAAAAAAAAGTGGAAGTCAGGAAAAATATGCATGAAATTCCAATTCCTAACTTCCGACAGTTTAGCTTATTTATTTTACATAATGACAAAACCTATTGTGATTTATGAAGGAGGGAAAGGCTTTCCTACTGGGAGCTTCTCTCTCTCTCTCTCTCTCTCTCTCTCTGATATGACTGTATACTGACAAAATGGCCCAGCTTTTTATCTAATACATTATTGAAAAAGTTTTGTTGTTTGAGTAAAGGAAGAAAAAAAGCCGTTTTAACTTTGGTGTTAACTTTCCTGGATCATATACCTTTTCTTCTATGTAGGATAGAAGGGGGTAAATGGTACATTGGTAGGTAAACAACGTGTGTTTTGGGTCCCTTGAATACACATAAATTGTGGGTACCCACGTAATGTTTTTTACAGATAGTTTTAGTGGTGTATTCCTCTTCCAGAATTTGTTTTCTTTTATGCTTTTAAGAACGATGGATTTTTTAGCCTAAGTTTTTCCTTTCTCTCTCTCTCTCTCTCTCCTTTTCTTAAGCAGACTTGGAGGCTGAGTCAGTTGAGATTCTTGCGGAGCGTGAAAAAAGTTGGAAGTTCTAAGAAAAATAATAAACTTGGTTGGAGGAAAATCACGTAGTTTTTGTTTGCATATTTTATTTATTTGCTTTGCCAATATTCCACTCTCCCTCTCTCTCTCTCTCTCCTGACGGTGTGAGAGACTAAAAAGACAGGCTTTAATAATTCACACACTCTCGTGTAAAATTACACAGATGCTCAAAAATAGAACAAAGTTTTATATCTTATACTTAATACATCATACGTAACCAGCCTTCTTCATACAGTTTAATACAAGGAATGTGCATAGTTTTACTCAGCCTAAGTAATTTGAGCTGTTCGAGTATAAAAATATGCAAGCTTTTCAACGTTCAAATACACACTCAAAAAATATGTAGGTAAATGTGTTGGTGTGCGGACTCATAAAAAAAACTGTAAATGAATCGTGTGTTCAATTCTTGATAATTTTGTCATTTCTCTCTCTCTCTCTTTCTCTAAACGTATTTATATATACACACGCTTTTATCTTAGAATCAACAAACTTAAAAAGTTTCGTAAATAAAAATTTTAAACATGACAAAATATAATAATTAATTTTTCTTCCCCATGTATGTTATTTACTACGTAGTCAAGTCTCTCAAGAGAAAAACATTTGTTATGATTTAACAGCTTATTTATCCTTTAAAAAAATGAAGTTCTCAAGGAGATACGTACATACAATATAGTACGTAGTAAGCCCCTAAAAATATCTGGAATAAAAATATTTGTAAATACTATAAAAAAATGTGGTAGTAGTAAAGGTTTAGTATGGTGAGCGGAAAGTAAAACATGGCAAATTTCATAGTCAATTTTATAAAAAGGAGAAAACATATGAAAGCAGTAGAAATATTTTTACACTAGAATTCCCATGCATATTTGATTCCCTTAAGATGTCTGGCTTATTATCATTTTTAATACATCCTTTCAAAAATCCGAAGCACTTTACACATTGACTCTCTCTCACAGGAGATCAGGGGCATGAGGATTTTCAAAAAAATTGGAAATTTTTAAGGATATTTCTTTGCATTAAAAATCGGATCGGATTTCAAGCCTCTTTCTCACCCTACTTTCCTTTATAATACTATACTCTGATTTCCTTACAAATCCATGGAAGCAATTCAGTGACAGTGGGGACGTTTTCTCCAAGGGAAAAGTAGTACTCGTGTATTTTTTCTCACTATTTACACAAATATACTGTCTCTGTAATATAGTATACATCATATACAAATTCTCATATATTTAAGTCGCTGTGAGAAAAAAAACTATACTGTATATTTTCTGAGGCGGACAAGCTGAAAGAACCATTAAGAGAAAATGTAAGGTTACGTTTGTAAAGGATGGAAAGTCATATTTTTCACGCTCCTTTCCCATTCTTTGATTTATATGCCGCCTTCAGTCACTGACTTACCTTCTGTTCCCACATGTGTTTACATCCTATTAGACGTGAAAGGGAGGTGGGTTGGGGGGAGGGTCGTCAAGAGGTGAGGATAAATGGGAAAAAGTATTTTTTTTCTTTTTTCTCACACACAAAAATATCATAGCATTATATTCAAAAGGGAGGAAAAGTTTCAGGTACACGGATTTTGTATGTGTGACGTGAGAATGATATTATGATGTTTGATGATGAGAATTTTCTCCAGAGCTTGTCTATACTCTTGCTTTTATATTTGATTGCAGTGTCATATTATTATTATTATAGGAAATATTTAGGTAATTGTATATTTCTTGTAAATATGTACATTGTATCATTATTATTATTATGACTTGATGATAAAAAAAAAGATTTTAGCCATATTCTATTTTTGAATTGATCCTGTATTTTTTTCTACTCTGCCCCACATTTCTAATGGTTCACCCATGAGTGGATCTCATTGTGAGAGTAGAAAAGTTTTTGAGAGGAATTTCAAGTGCTTGTATACATGATCTCTGACCTTTTACACTCTCTATATAGTTTTCTGTCTACAAAAGATCCCAGTTTTGGCTTTTCTACAAGGCCGAAGAAGTTACAAGAAGAAGCTATAGTTTTCACGTATTGCTTTTTCAAGCACTCATCAAAATGATAGGGTGTGTAAGCTTGACTGCTTCACCTGGGCTCACTTTCATCTTTTAACTTGCTTTCACACGCCAAACCACTTCATCTCCAATCCATTCCTCCTTGTGAACCTTAATGACGCGGCGGCATTGAGGATCCCAATTCTATATCTGAAGAGCTTATCATGTAGTAAAATATAGGGAAAAGAGCTCTTCATCCCTAAAAGAGAGTAGCTTATTGGTATATGTAGGTCCTATTGAAAAACATGTCCCATCCTCCCCGTACTATTCTCTTCTGACCTTCCCAAACCTCCTCCCTTAAATATCCCATAATGAGAGCTTTCACAAGAGTCTTTGCTCTATACACAGGACGCTTCCAAGTGATCGTCGCAGGTGTGGATTCAAATTAAGTAGCACGATATTCATTAATTAGGTCCCTCATTTCAAGTTACTTCATCCTCATACGATGAGTGTGTGCTTAATAATGTCAAGTGCGAACGAGAGAGAGAGAGAGAGAGTAAGTTGAAGGTGTTCATAAGCTCTAGGGAATGGAAACACTTTTGGAAAGACATTCTTTTTTTTTTTTACATTTTTCCTACCCCCTCAACCTTCCATCAGCTGAAATAATACAGAGCAGAGAGGATTAGGATGATTTTTCTCCCTAAAAAATTTCAACTTTGACAGATTCAGTGGAGCTGAAAAAAAAGCAAGATTTTTAGCAATGATAGAGAAATTCCTCAGTATAGACAATTCTTAGGTAATGATGTTTTTGAATTTCATCTTCGCTCATGTATATATACATATAGGCAGGCACTCCTTAGAAAATAGACAAGGTAATGTGATAGTGAGTTTTTTTCCACATTGACATCACTAGCTATAGCTTCATGCCTTTAGCTCTCCAAGAATTTCTCTCTTGCTTCCCATATGAGAAAGAGGTAGATGTACACATACATACGTCTAGAATTTCTCTAGTAAGTTCCTTATTGCTAGAAAAAGTATATAGTGAAAAAGATAGTGAAGGTAAAAAAAAAAAAAAAATGTGAGCTAACGATTCTAGTGACTCAGCCAAAGTCAAGTTAATGAGTATCCCCGTAAGTATACGTTGGGATATTATCTTACCACTTTAGAACTTGGCCCGAGACATTAATCAGTATAATATAATCCGCAAGGTTGAGCGTATTGCTTTTATTTTATGTATAGCTTTTTATACACATAGATATATCAGTTTTTACTATACTTTCAATTTACTTGGTAGTCTTTATATATTAATTATATATCCATTATGTTGAGACAACAACAATAACAAAAAACGTCTATAGCTTTTACCTCATCATCAATCCCTTCTCCATTTCTCCTATTTCTTGAGCAAGAGCATTATGAGAAGGGACATTTGAAAAAAAATGAAGGTTAGATTTTGTGCTTATGTCGCTATACATAGCTTCTACATTTGTACATGTGGACATAGATAGGAGTAAGGGTTTCAATGTACGTACATACTGTGGTGTGACTATCATTAAATAGTTTGAATGTTCCATAGCTGTAGGTGTATACGTACATAGTGTAGTGGATTTACTGATAGGAAACGAATGTTAAAGGCTATTTGTATAGGAAGGAAATGGATAGAGAGGATAGTGAGGTATTATTTCTTGGCAATTCCCACTTGGAGAGAAAATTTAATGCGTTGCTTTTACGGTAACCTTGCCCTGATTGGAATCCTGGTTGGAATCTCATTTCAACGATACTGATCACCTCCAACATATGATTTCACTATTGGTTCCCTTCCCACTCTCTTACTACTATGTACTTATACAACGGATGTTGATCCAGTGCTGGTCTAAATACTCTTGTTCCCTCGACATTGAGTCACTAAACGTTTTTGGCTCTCTGTAAATACTGCGTTAGTATAAATGCTACTACTTGTTCTGTTGTGCCCGTATGTATTTAACATATGAGCCAGCACAGCGACGCATCCATGGTGTTTCATCTTAGCCGAGTCAATCTGTTCAGAATCCAGAGAATCTCATGCATAATTGGAATGTGCAATGATGCAAACTGGAATCTCACTCTTAACATTTTTCCTTCCCCGTCAATTTCCCCTCCCTTTCTCTCTCTCTCTCTCTCTTCCACAAACGGTTAGCCTTTCTTTGAAGGTCTTCCATTGTGTGTGGATATTGTGGAGGAATTTTCTTAAATCTTAATTCACTATTTCTTGTTGTTGTGAAGAGCCCATAAAAGTTTCATTACTTTTTTTTTTCTTCTTGACTTTTTCCACAAAGAAATTTTCACTTCCTAAATCCAATTTACTCTTTAAGATCGGCAGTGAAAAAAAAATCTAGCGTCATTGGATTTTTGTATGGAAATCAGAAATAGACTCACGCTTGTATGTTTGGAATCTAACGTCGATAAATTCCTCTCATGCAAGGGAAAACCTACGCATTTTTTCTCACTACTATACATTTATTTATTACTATATACTCTTTCCTCTCTCCCCTTTTCTTATTTTAAAGTATTTTTTAAAAGACTTGGGCGTCACAGAAGAGACAAGTGATGTCGCATGCTTTTCTTTTGAAAAATAATAAAAAATAAAAACGACAAAGGGTTTCAAATTTAATAGGGATAAGTGATATACAACTTGGATGGATTTTCTGTTTTTGGTTTCTAGTAAAAATATAGATAAATATAAAAAGAATAATTTTTTAAATACAAAAAATCCTGGAGGGATAAAATCTGATTGTGACACATTACCATCAAATTTAAATGCACACATGTCACATTTATTTCAAGCTTTGCTGGCTCCTTCGCCAATAATAATTATTATTATTCCGACATCATTTCCATTGCCATAGTGAGTGGCTCCAACTCCATCACCCACTCCTCTCTCCAATTTTCATGTACGGACTCTTGTTCGCCAACTAGCAGGATTATATAGGGTGCCGTAAATTTTTAATTATTGCAAAGTAATACCTTTATGTTACCATTCCCCTTGTCAACTACTACAGAAAAAACAGGGGTTGGGAGGGCTCGCGAGGTTATTAATTCGTTTTGGATAGCCAAATATTTCTTCTTATAGCATCAACAGATATTCCTCACTCATGTAGCTCAGGCTTTTCCTTGGGCAGGTCCACCATATCTCACCTGTCACTCCGCACTCTAACATAAAATGAATTGGCATAAGGCTCAATATAAAGAATTTAACTCTACAAAAAAACATTCAAGTTTCAACCTATTTTTTCCCCTCTCACCATACAGATTTGATCCCAAGATCCCATCTTTTACATTGAGTCATTTCCATGGTTTAGGGCGGCTATTTTTTCCTATTTATCAATGCTAGTAAAAATAGCTAAAAACACTCAAAGACAATTAAGCATTTTTTTTTTACAAATTCTATGTTACAATGACAACCTTCAAGTGGTAATTGGAAGACACAGCTCCGTTTAAAATTCAATTTTAGTCTTCGTCCCTGGGAATTGTCTTAGGTACAAAACCGTGTGGGTGAGTAAATGCACTTAAAAAGTGCAGAGAGACAAGATTTGCATTTTTGTCACAATTACTCTTGGAATTTAGGTAAGGAGTAAAATTCGTCCCCGTATGACTCATCCCAAGTAACTTTTCTAAATTTGCAAAATCCTCTCTAATTTTACTATTTTCTTTCTATGAAAAGGAATCTTGAGGTAGTTTTTCTTTTTCTTTCAGAGATAATCACTTGCCTTGTACGATATATTTCCCTCTCATCGTAAAGTTTTTCATATGGAATTTAATAGATTGCAAGAATGTATACAGTAAATAGAAACTTTCTATACGCTGAAGAGAATCCTATAAAATCTCTCCACTTATCTATAGAGTATAATTTACCTTGAAATAATAGTATGACCGACTTTACGAAGCAAAAGGTTTTGTTTTAGAGAGGAAGAGTGAGTGGATGTGTCTGGTAGTAATAATGTTTGTCTCTCTGACGAGGACGTCACCCCGGGTAACTCTGAACTCGGAGCATGTATTATTTTATGGTGTGGTGCCTGGGCTGACAGATCTGCGATTACATAGATAAAGATAAACTATACTGGTTTGTGTTTCAATGAGAGCCATTTTTTTTCTCCTTGGTTTTTGTACACTTTAGGGACCTCAGTCTCTAAAATCCCATGTGCAAAGTCACGAGGATTTCTAATTATCCTCTTCCTTATTTTTATGTTTAACTTTTACTATTTCTTCTTCATTCTTCTTTCTTCCTACTACACTACATGCACAACACACTACAAACACTACATATATTTACTATATAAAATTGGAGAAAAACTAGTGAGAAAAAGTTTTTCCCTAAATAAACATGTTCATCTCTTCCTTGAACCTTTTCGAGGAGAGAGAGAGAGTGAGAATAAGAGTTGGGCTTGCATAGGGGTCCATATGTGCTGATTATTTGCTCACTCTCATAAGATTTGACTTGCTCTGTATTTCTCTTATCTCTCTCTCTCTCGAAAGTTACAGCGTTACAGGAGCAAAGAGATTGAGATAAAGTTGACTTGGTTACTGTCGAATTTTCGTGTGTGCCACAGAAAGAGACAAACTCTTAGGAATGAGTCAAACATTTGTCAACAGCAGAATCACATGGTGGGGAAAAGCTACGTCTTAACGGCACATTTTTACTCCTTATGTACATACACAACTTATATTAATATATCCTACATAGGCCTATACCATAGCACACTCCAGTATCATATGTTGTATCGAGCTTTTGTAAAAAAGTATTACAACGAGTTTTTTTCCCACAAACTACCAAGAGGACTTACTTTGGGTTTAGTGCGTATATGCATAGTCGAGACAATGTCTTGGTGTATAGAAGGGAGGAAAATGTGAGAGGATGCTGAGGAGTTGAGTATAGTCAAACTATTACGAGCACATACTTCTTTTACTACTAAACTCAAACATGGAAAAGGAGATAGATGAAGTTCGGAAGCGAACACATCTGTTCTATTTCCTTCTTTCATTCCTTCATTCTCTCTCTCTCTCTCTCTCTCTCTCTCTCTTTTATTCGTAGAAGGAGAAGAGGCCAGAAAATCAGTAGACGTCTATCAAGGGAAGCCCAAGAGGGTATATTATATTGAATTGAAATGAACTTTTGTAAAGATAACCGAGCATATGATGTGTGGTTTAGACTACATTTCTCCCATTTCATAAAAATCACCTATATATGTTTATATGGGTAGAAAAAATACATATCCCTAGGAAATTTTCTTTTCCCTCCTTCTCCAGCAGCATGCATATGTGCGTGGAGAGAGTAGAAAAATACGAGATTCTCCCATTCAATCAGTTACACTTGAAGTAGACAAGTCGTCGGAACTCGGATGTCATTTGAAAATATCAAGTATGTACTCGAATGGGCTCTCCTCCTCCACTCACTCAGTCATTTCATAACATTTATCGAGACGAAAAGACCAAGTCACGGGAGTAAATTGTTGAGCGAGGGGGTCCAACTACACATTTTTTTTGAGGAGTCACCATGCAAAAAAATCTGAATGAACAGTTCCACTATGATCTCCAATGTTCTTCCGTGTGGGACAAAATTGGAAAAAAAATCACATTTAAAGATAAAGGACGCCGTTTTTTGTGAGACAGAAAGCAATTGTTTTTGTATTTTACACACGTGTTTTCATATCTCGGTGTGTAGGGCCCAGAGCCGAGGACATGTGAACTCTTTGGTTGGAACTGGTGTATAGGACAGTCGTATAGGATGAGTGATTTGGGATACGTTGAGAGTAGAGCAAGCTGACACTTTTGCTAATTTGCTCCTTCCCCTGTTCCACTTAACTTATGCACTATAATTGTACTACAGTCAAAGGAGGAAATTATTATTCCCCTTAAAATTTATTCCTTATTTTGTTGTCTCGTACACTTTTGCCAAGACCCCTCGTAGGAATTATTTGACTTGATTTTGTGTCAGTGCAAAAGTGCCTGGGCTAAAGTAATAAATTATACTTTTTTATGTACATTTTTGCAATAATTATATAATTATTTAAGATTTGACAATAACAATGGTAAATTTTAATAATTATCTGGGCTCAACTTACCTGGAAGTTAATGCCAGGGGTAAAGTTTGTGTAAATTGAACTTTCTCAATTTCAATTTTGGAATTATTATATGATGAAGGCAATATGCAATGGTATTAGACAGAGATAGGAATGATTCCAACATGAAATGCAAGTAAATTGCACCCTGACAAGAATTTAATTTTGAGTTGCAATTTATACCAAAAGGTAATAATAATCCTGTACGAGGAAAAGCATAGTAATTTTGTTATCCACCCGCTCCTTCCAGTGTAGAGAGGCATCATATTGCATTAAATATGCTAAGAAGGGATTTTTGACCCAAGACACACTGCACATACGTCCCTTCTTGTCACTGTAAGTACTAAAAGCCAAGCTAAAATACATGAAGACGGAAGAGTTTATTGCTAGTCCAAGAAGAGACATTATTGTGGTTTGAGAGATGTCCTCATGTCCCGAATTTTCGGACGAAGAGGGTAATCATGAGATTTTGAAATGCGCAACTGTTTTCCCCCGATAGGAAGCGGCGCTCCCATGGCATTGTGTAGGTACCCTTAATGTAAACCCACTCACGTACAAATGGATGGTAATACGAACGTGCAGTGCTTCTAAGTAGATTATTTCTGTGGCGATAATACAGAGGATTATACTCACATTAATTTATTGACTTATTTAGTTTTCAGGGAGGGAGGACATGGAAGAAGCATCTTAAATCAAAAGTGTCTACCGACTGGGGGGGTGGCAGAGATATCCCAGAAAAATAAAATGTCATTATAATTTCCCAAGTACTACGTATATACATATTCAATACAATCCTTATCATCTCCATGGTCCATGGAAACTACCACCACTTCCGAGCACATACATATTTAATAGGCAGACTGGAATATATCAACATGGGTCAACAGCTCCAAAGATTTATCAGGCAACACCAACTTCCTCCTTCCGATTCTACAGCGATTATTACCACGGGTAATAGCCGATTGTAATTCACAATATAGAAAACACCTATACTCCCCCCTTCAACATCTGCGACAAGAGCTTTTGTGACGAAAAAGTTCATGTTGTTTTTTTAGATTATTATTGAAATCTCTCGAGAATTTTTTTCAAATCATTGACTAATTACAACGTGTGTAAATCCAAAGATAGTGATTGTGTGTCATACAAAAAGTACCAAGTCTTGGAGAAAGTTTGGATTCAATTTGAAAGAACAAATTTTTTTCGTTTGAATAAGTAAAGTGTTCAGGTTAAAAGTGGAAGCATTTTAAAACTACCAGCATCAGTCGCTTGAACGTACTAAACTTTTTTCGAGGATTCTTGAAATACATGAGCATATAGGAATTACTACGGAACGTCGTGGGTAGAGGTAAGGAATAGTGTATAGTGAAGGAAGTGTGAATTTTGTTATCGTGTTCCGAAGACAAAGCTCTTCCTCAGTGAGTGCCATTAATGGTGCATTAAATTGCAACAGGAAGATTTTGCTCGGAGGTGCAAAAAGATATATATTTTGTGAAGAGCTTATAGAAAGGAGTGAGGAAGTGAGAAAGGAGCAAGTTGAACAAGGTTTCAGTGAAAATCGTGAGAGAAGCAACAAGTTGGAGGACATACGGCGTGGCATATAATAGAAACGAGTTAAGCCATGAGCTCGAGTACCATTCGGGGGATTCGTCGCAAAAAATCTTCACTTGGTGAAGTCAAAGTTGCCGTTGTTGGAAATTCAAGTGTGGGAAAAACGGGTTCGTCTATTTTTCTTTCACATTCTCTCTTTCTCTCTCTTCTATTTCTCTCTATTTCTCTTTTTAAGGATACAAAACCTTATTATGAATAATATCAAAGGAACGGGTACACTCGTGTCCTTATAATGTAAACCTTTGTCAATGAACCATCATTTTCCTTACGTTGTTTTTCTCCTAATTGTTTTCATTCTTCCCTCACTCACTCCAATAGTGATGAACTATTGAAAGTTTCTCAAGGTCAGGGAATTTTTCAAAATATTTTTTATTTGTCAATCCAGTGTATTTTTGCTCGTGTGTGCACAATTAATAGTTAGTCCTTGAAAACATGAGATGTTTTCTTCAAAATTAAATGTTTTCCCAGAAGCTAGATCGCAATAACATTCTATTATATTCTATAAATACATTTAGTTTTACCTTTGAAAAAATTTATCCTCATCGTCAAAAATACACACACACACACACACACACACACACACTCACAATCAAGCTGTTATCACCATGTTTTCATGAAACTTTCAAATGTTTCTACTGCCTCATTTCATTGGCACAATTATTGTCCTAGAATAAGTTTATTCTTGGAATTAATTAGTATTTGAAGCGAAGCCCTTTTGTATTCCTCCTTCACAATTACGAGATGAAGTAGCTACTAATAATGGAAAATCTAGCTTTATGAAGGGATTTAACATCAAGCAAAAAGCTTTCTATTCAATTTCCAACCTCTGTACGCACAAGGTGACAGGAAATTAAAGGTTATGACTTGCACGAGTTTTTCCACCGACCTTCCTTTCCAATTCCGAGCAAGGTGCATCTACTTCAATGCCAATTCACCGCTCTTGTACATGCACATTCCAAGACTTTTATTTATGAATCTCGCTCAATTTCCTTGATCACTCTACTGGAACCAATCAAATCATTTAATCAAGCAATTATTAACTCCTGTTCAAGCCATTTTTTAAAGCAGATATCCAGTGTAGATGGCAATTTGCAAATTTGAAATGATTTGAAAATTCAAAAGGATTTTAACTTGTCTTCTAGATTGTAGAAAATTATTTATTTCCTCCGGTTTATTATGTATTGTAGCTACTTGAAGAAGATACAAAGCAGGGCTTAGAATATGTGCTAATTAGCAAGTGATTAAAATCATGTGAAACTAATTGAAATTTAGAAGACTAGAAATCTATAGGGATCTGGGAGTAAAGAAAAGCTAAAGTTGCAATTTAATGTTGTAGGTTCAGATCTCTACTAACAATAAGCTTGTATTGTTAGATAAGTACTGAGTCATTATGAGAAAAGATTTAATTTCTAAATGAATCTTCCCGGAGCCGTTGGTTTGTTTCATCATTACGTTGTTTATTTTTCTTGGAAGGGATGGTGCAGTAACATTAAAGCAATTTTCACTATTTTCAGTGTGTGAGACACAATGGGGTCAAAGTGATTAAATTTAGTCTTTGATCAATGAGGAGCTGAAAGCTTTTCCAAGTGATTCTATGTTCATGAATGAGGTAGAAAAAAGAAATAATCATTGAAAGAGTCCCTCACATGACAAAATGATTGAGATTCATTTTCTTCTCCTCATTCCCTTCAATTTTCCATCACTCTCCTCCACTTTGATTGTTTTCTTTTAGCCATTATTACTTTACTAGAGCGAGGTACAGTTCAAATTGCTTATTTTTTCTTCTTGGCCCACGGGACTAAAAAATATGGGATGTAGTTGTTACACGCACATATATTTCTTTTTTTTTTGGGGGGGGGGGGGGTGAGAGGGGAACACATTCAAGTGAACTTATTCTTTCTAGAGCTCATAAAAACTTGACATAATTATAGTAAATTTTGACACTTGGAACTTACAAGCTGTCGTTCTCAACTCTTCCGTGCCTCTACGGTCCTTATATTGTACATTAAAAAGAACAAGAAGAGCTATTCGAGAGGTTATGGGATTAGACGTTTATATTCCTCATGAGAAATAATATATAGGGCTTATGGAGGAAGGAAAGCCAGAGGCATGGGATGAATTAGAGGGATTGTGTCTTCTTGAGTGAGTGAGTGAGCTAGAAGGTGATAACATGGGATGAGGTTTTTTGAAAGCCTTACACTTATTTCCCATGCTCCATTAGTATGAAATTTTGAATAAATTCTCTATTTATTTATTTTTTCCCTCTTGGCTAGGATTGAATCATCAAAGACTGGGTTGAAGTTGTTGGCACACGTTACTCCTTCATCTCTCCTTTTTTCTTCCCCCCCTCCTTTTTTTTTTTACTCTACAAGACCTTTGGAGACCCGTGGAAATTATTCATTCCCATCGGAATATTGGTAGAATGCCAGAGCTATCACTGTACTTGTACTACTACGTCCCATTCAATTGACGCTCTGTCTAGTTTAGCTATAGCATTCTTGCTACTATTGTGTATTTCCCTGACTTAATTTCATCCATACATTTATTGTATAGCTACTACACACGTCTAGGTGTGATGCCGAAAGCATCCAAGTCAATGAGGTGACAGATTTTAGACTAGTGATATGATGACCTACAAACTTATTCCGGGAAAGTTTTCTCAGACTCAGTTAGCTTAAAAGCTCTGTATGAGCAATTTAGCATCAAACGTTTTCCACATCCTCGAAATTCCTTTGAGGAGGAAACCTCTAGAGCTTTTATGGGGTGAAGGGTACATATAATGAGGAGAAATGTCGAGGAATCTGTCATTTCATCCTTGCCATTTGTCAGTTAACTGGTCTTTTGCACATTGTTACTAATTTCCACGTCAGTCCATCGTTTAGTATTTAGCTATTTGCTATTTTCAACGTCCTTGAGAAATCAACCGCACCTTCACACCAAATCCATCTCTGCCTGAAAGAGCCTTTCTGTCTTCACCAACCTTATATATGTTATGTACATACGGGTCTTTCTAAATGCTTTTTAATATGTGTATGCTCTGTGCACACTTATGGTACGTAAGGGAAATATATACAGGAGCTTATGGGAAGGTTAACCCTTCAGATTAAGAACCGGAGTTTTTTCTCTCAAGTCCTATTCATAGTTCACAAGTTGTAGGGAAAATATAGTTTTGGATTTAGCTTAGAGATTTTTACTATCAATGTTTCTTAAAAGCTTTGTAATCTAGATAAATGTCAAAGATTTCATTTCACCCACCTTATGACTCTTACAAATGGGGTGTGTGCTCTTGGTAAATTCGTCTCGGCTCTTGCCTCCAATTATTTTTGATTAATGTCAACCATTAATAAAGGCAAGTTATTTTCATAGAATAAGGGATAGGGTTAAATCTTGAGTGTTAATAGTTTTCGGATTTTTCTCATAGTTTACAATATGTACATCATGTATGTTAGGTTTGCGTTGCATAGTACAAGATGAAGAGACGACGTCTCGTCATGAGGGAGTGTAGTAGGAAAGGCTGGAGTACGGTATGTGAGAGGAACGTGAGGAGGAGAAGTAAAATAATTTACATATTTTACTTCCCTCTATTTGCTACATCGTTGATTTAAACAAGATGACAATGCTCGGTGCGTGTTTATCATGCCGGCGAATTCTTGAGTACATGCATCATCTGCTGATAAGGAGAGACATTTTAGCAACTACTTATTTTTAGATGGCAATCTCTCTACAATACCAACAGACTATCCGTCTACAGAGTCTATAAATATATATATATATATATATATATATATATATAT
>JAQFXU010000072.1:0-105187 GCA_034693705.1 Spatulosminthurus flaviceps | reverse complement strand
TCGGTAAGACGGTCATTCGTTAAGACGGCCAAAATACTGGTCCCCATGAGAGACCGTCTTAAAGAGTTTTTACTGTACTTGGAGAAAGTTGGAAGGAAATTTGGGAAATGATTCTTTAGCATTTTCTGTAGCTGTAGATATGAAGGAATCAAACATACACAAACCATTTCACACAGCTCAACCAGTCCTCTCCTCGACCTCAGACATAGTTGAGTGGCTTCCACGTTTCCATCCCAATCTAAAAATCCTCCGTAGCTGTGGATGATTTCCCCTGCTCCAAGTATAGTATACTACAAGAGAGTAATAACCAACAGCAGTGGGGAACTTCTCAGGGAAATCTACCACTACCCCCAATAATACCCACTACATAGGAATATTCGTATCCCCCAGTATTAGCGTAATCATCTTCAAATTGTGATTCCTTCTAGCATGTGCATGTCTATGCATGTGTATGTGCCCTCGGATATGGAACAGAAGCGAGCCAAAGTGTTCAGTCAAGTGCACCACTGCACTCCGGTAGTATCTCGGTTTCCCCCTGAATTTCCTCGCTCCTTTTCCCAATAACCTCATCATCATCATCAACCGTATACTCTCGTTTTTACTCGCCTACTTCCCATTCCTACTCTTGCCAACTACACTCATATATTAGCAGAGAGAGAGAGGAAAATATCCCAGTAGAGAGAGAGAGAGACTCCCTAATTCATTAGAAATCCAAACGGGATTCACTTTTCAAAAGATTCACCTCCGCCGACCAGGTCATGCATGAGTTCCAGCCTCACGTAGTTATCCTACGTGCCCGCCAACATCCCATTGTGTCCCCAAACCTATCTGAACAAACCTCTCAATGGAGAACAGCTCATGCAAAACTTCAAAAAATTTAACTTTCATGTTCATAAGTATCGAACTTTTTTTCCTCGCATCTCAGCAGATTTTTATGTACGAAAAAAAAATGCATAGAAGACAAATGCCAGGATTCCAAGTGTCAAATATGCACTCATGAATATTTAATTATTAGCTATACATGCTTCCTTCAAGTTAATTCTCCCAGTTTCATTCGTGTAGTAAGTACGGAGGGTATTCCTTACATCCTTTGCTATGGGATGGGACCCTCGTCATATGTACACGCACGTGGAGAAAGATCCAGCCGGGCAAACTTACTTCATCTCCAGCTTCAGCCTTCTCACATATAAGAGAGCGAATCAGAGGGTCAATGACCGGGAAGATTCACAATGCATAGGATCAATCTGAGACGAACCCCTAACATTGTCTCAAAGGGTTTCTCCTCTCTGTATTCGTAATGACTCAACTTTCGACGATCACATTTCAATCTAATTTCAAATTCAACCTGTTCCATTAAGTTTGAAAATCTTCCACTCCAATTTCAATTTCAAATATTGTAATCAAACCCAATCTGTCACATCCTATCCTTAGCCTTAGGCAATAATAATTCTTCATATTGCAATTTTTTTGCATACTCATAGGAATAAAAAAATTGTAGAATGAGAGAATTGAGATTTTACTCAGTTCGCAAATTATGACAAGTTGAACCTGAATCTTGAGTTCAGAATTATTACAGACTAAATTTACTCAAAACTATAGAGACACATGAGACCTCATAAAGAGACGAAGGGCTGAAGCAAGGAAGGAAAGAAACAATAAAAATGCAACTAGCAAAAGAAAGGACGTCAAGCACCCGTGAAAATCCAGAAGGTATGGTAACAGAAAACATCTTGGAATTGCCAAACGAGGGAAAGAAGATAAAACAGGAGCAATCAAGGGAATAAACGACCACTGTAAAAAAAGAACAGGATGAAATAGTAAAAGTCATGGAATCCTGCAATGCTGATTACAACGCTTGTTTCCCATTTAAAGAATGTCAATGGTAGAGGAGCAAAGCAGAGCAGACTGTTGGATGATACAGACAGACAATTGTAGTCGAACTGTTGGTGAAAGTACCCTCCAGCCCTTTTATATTTACGGTACACTGCTTGGCATGTAGCTCATTTTTGCTCCAAAGCCTTCGCTTCACATACACAGGTCCATTTTCACAACTTGATGATATGGAAAGACAGAGCTTTTAGAGATGCAGTGGGAACTCCATGCCCGCAAAACAAACTTTACCAGCACTTAATCCATAAATTAATCCAGAAGGGAAAGAAGAGAAAAATATATTGCATCGTTTTCCCTAATACTTCCCAATGAATTTTTTTTATCCCGGGCACAAATCGACGATGGATGGGAAGGAAAAAGAGACTGCTTCATCATTTATTTTTTCAACAGTTTCACTTTGAAAGTTCCAGGCTCGAATGGTATAGTAGGAGCTTTACCGTGTATGAGCTATACAATCACTAACTCATATTTCCTTCGCGTAATCCTCTTTCGGATTACGGACATCAATAAAATCCGCTCCTAAACTCTTTGCCTACATATGTATGTATATAGTATGCATATATATTTAAACAAATTTATGTCTACTACAAGCAAAAGATTTGTGTGCGTACATACATGTACACACACACCACTGCACTGCAAGCCAGCACATAGAAATGGGGGAATCTAATGCTCAAAAGTATTGGTGTTCCATAGTAGCATTTAAATCCCTTCAAATTATCACCCAACAAAATTGCTTTCCTTTCTCACATATTAACACAGTATCCATTGAGTACAGGAAACAGGCCAATTACCATAACCGTAACGAGGACGCCATTCCCCCTAGTCAGAGGCTACCATTCCCCAGCTCTTGTCTCCCTTTCTCTTTGCAAATAGCTATATATACTTCTCTATCCAACTAAATGTACAGCTGATTACACAGAAAGAGTGAGAGAGAGAGAGACAAAATTTTCACTAGCAATTGCCACTACTACTACAGCATAACCCGAGGTTTCGCCTTCAACGTTCTCGCTCTCCGCATTCCCCCTGTCTCTTTCTCACACATATTCCTGTCTCCCATTTCTCGCTGCTTGCGTATTATGTGTACGAGTACATTTCTATCATTATTACCCTATGTCTCGAGCCTGGAAGTGACCATCTGTGTATGCTTTTCTCTCTCTCTCTCTCTCTCTCTTTTACAGTTTCACAGGTTCTGTTGTCGATTCTCCATATCCGTCTATTTATATGAATAAGAAGATACAGTGTGAAAGTTTACATGAGAATTATGCTTTAAATACTCCTCCGTCGCAGCTTATAGAAGAGTTTTAAAGGCTGTTCTTCCTCGTAAAAGTCAACATGGACGCGTTCTACGAGAGATTCCCCGACTCGTGAGTTTCTTTTAGCTGCTGGCTCAAAATTCCCTTGCACTTTCCCGTCACAATTTTATGAGCTTTGCGGCCCTTAATGTCACGAATGGTGGCGGCTGTTCCTAACACTACAACTACTATAGGTACATGACTGCTGACTAGACTAAACCATGAGCAAACTGAAAGTCACTAAAATTAACAGAATCGTCAGAAAAAGGTCGCCTATTTCCTTTCCTTTGTCTTTTACAAGGGAAGCCATGTGCTAAAAAACACTCACATAATAATCTACACTACTGGTGAGATGCTATAGCAAGCCATTTCATTTCCCAACGTCATTATCTAGAAACTTTGTGTAAAGTAACGCTATAAAACCACATGGATTACGGACGTAGACTCAAATAACTATCAATTAAGACAAACATATATACTTGTTTCCATAACTCATATGAGAGGAAATAAATTAAAGAACATCGTACCATTATTACAAACATCGTTCCAATGCATCGACAATAATATTGACCCCAGAAGTAAACGCTTGGTTTCACATTCTTTACTTTCACATTCTTTACAAGCAATCATACCAATTAAATAGTAATTAGTTTCAACGAACAGGACAAAAATCTAACACGGCAGAGGTACAACGAACATGGGAGATGTCCGTCACAAAAACACAAGTCATCCGAAATTAATGCACCTGTAGTAACAACCCATGCCATTCTCACTCATTAAGTAACCAACCTGCTGACTACTCCACATTTTGCGGATACTAGCTAAATTAAAAACAAGCCTGAAACCCGAGTTGTATAATTTGCTTGTCTTTCCCTCTTATACCCTGTTAACAGAACCGTAAAGTTAAATCCATAAAAATGGGAAATGTGGCTCGGTAAATTATGTAAATTTCTACATTTTCCCGAGTTCACACGTCTTTCCCACCATAATTTCCCAGTCAATGCAGGTTGTACTTGTGATTCCTACTAATTTCTCTCCCCTTCCCCTTCCAACCGACTACCTCTCATCGAAAAGGAACGAACTTTTGGAATCAAACGAGCTAATGACATCAGAATTCCACATGTTAACCCAGCGACAAACACCCCATTGAGAACTTTATGACGTCAAATCAAACAAGAGCTAATCATCAAACGGAATGCGGCGTTAAACCCGTCAACTAGCAAATAATCTCCCACTGCGAGGGGAAAATCAATCAAAACTGAAAGATTCTCCGGTTGAAAAGACGATAGAAAAAAATTCAAAGATAAAAAAAATTCAAGATAAGAACATCTGCCACAAAATATATTTAAAGCTTCCGACAAATTAGCGCGATTAAAGAGGAACATACGAGTCATAAAATTCCAAATATATAATGTAACATATATAACTACATCTAATAAAATAGACATCCTTCAACCCACCAGACCTGCCATGCCTCCCAAGAAACAAACTTCCCCGTCAAAATTCTATTTCAACGGTACATTCCATTTGAGATCCTCTTCTATAAAAGCCATTCATCTTGAATCATCAGTATGCATCTTTCCCATTTTCAAAATAGGTATACTTTGTACATACTTATGAGCGTTTAGTCACTCAAATACATGACTCCGCCATGACCATCACCATGGTGTATTTTCATCATAGTAACCCAGTCAGCATATAGTAGAACATAGCTATATATGGAAAGTATACGAAGGAATTTGCACACATGTAAAATAAGCTAGCTGACTGCCGGGAAAGGGAACAGACGGAGACAAAAAAAACCTTGTAAAAGCCTTCAGATGCATGCTTGAAGGCAAGGAGAAATACGACATGTGTTCTCCAACTGACTCCAAAACCGTCACGTCTTCCATTAAATATATCAGTGCGTACAAAGAGACAAGGAAAAAAATCCAGAAAAAAGATTTAGCAATCTATTACACAAGCTAGAGACATTCGCCAAAAAAAGAAAATGCAACCAGTTAAGATGCGAATTCCCTCTCACAATCATTCGTTGACAGGTTGTAATTCCGGGAATTCACTTTAAAGTCAAGTGATAGATAAAAAGCTTCTCATCCGTCACCTCGACCAACTAAGATGCTCACAATCAGATCAACACACATACTCATTCAGAAATAAGATAGACAATAGAGGAGAAAGGAGATGAGAAGTTTTGCAACTTACCCATACACGCGGATGTGGGAGGAAAGGAAAAATCAGGGTTGCTGAGGTTAAGAACATTCTCATTCAGACACATCCTCTCTCAGGAGTGCGAACAACAAGGAGTATGAGGAAGAGCCTGAATAAAGTTGAACCAGGGAGAGAGAGAGAGAGAAAGATGGAATGAAACTAGAGGAGGGAAGAGAGAAGTACAAGGCGAAGAAAGATTGTAAAAGGAAATAAAATTATTGTTTTCTTCGTCAATTTTATGAGGAAAAAATCTTTCCCTTAACGACATCGACCTCCTTAACTTCTCATTCTCATATACACGCCAGTCAGTCTTAACAAGTCAAAATCTTGCTTTCCACAAGATCTTATACGTGCACTTAAACATCCACGTAGGACCTTAGCTGACGTATATGCGTCTTCCCATTCTTATTTATGTACGTACTTGAGTTCTACATACAAAAAGCTAGAGGCACTTCTAAACACACGTCCTACATGGTCAAGTAGCTAGGAGAGAAGAGTCTCTCTCTAATAAATCCTATCCCGGGGTAAGTACAATTATACATAGTTCCCTATAGATATAACACTTTAGTGTGCGTATAGAATAGCCTTTGCTTTCCCCGTATTTAAGGACATACGTAAACAGGTCTGAAAACATGCCTGTAGAAAACAGACAAGCTTTGAATATAAAGATTGGATATAGTGTAACAAGAATAATAGAATTCTAGGGAAGAAGGAAAGAGCGGAGAGCTTCAACACAGGAAACAAAGTCACTATTTGTGAGTAGATCCGCGCAAGTAGTGTGTTCTTGAGATATTATGTACGTATAGGCCAACTGTATATAATATTATATGTAGTTAACATTTAAGTGTACATAAGTTTGATTCAAAACTGATTCAGTTCATGGAGAAGTCCTTTTCATGGCTCATACCACACTGTCGTAAAATGTGGCTCATTGTGAGCAAACGGAAGAAGGCAACTGATTTTTGAGACTTGAAAGCCCTGAAGAACCAATGAGAATAAAAGGCGAACAATTTTTTAGTCCTCCTGGAACGTTGCCAGAAACTCTCTCTCTCTCTCTTGTACACACACACACACATATACAGCAATCTATATCCTCAGCACAAATATCCCAAAAAGTGTCCTATATACATTCCATCTCCCTCAAACCTTCTACCTCTTTCACACACTCATTCCACGACTAGAGGGAAAAAACGAGAAGTCAAGGCATACGATTGACAAAAAAGTAGGAATAACATTTTATTTTTTCAACCGTAAAAAATAGGCAGCTTGAGGTAACTACCAACTGGCATCAGGAAGGTCAGGCTCAATTTTCTTTGCAACAGCACCTTTTTCTCTTCACCGCCAGTTCTACAAGCACAAGTACTCGAACATACTTATACTGCTTGAATAGCAATAATGTATGAGTATGTACGGATATGAAAGAGAATGATGTACCTATGAGCATCTCTCCGTCTTTTCTCCGACGCATCCACTAAAAGCATGGTCGCCTTTACTTAAAGCCCTCTGTGTTAAAAAAATCTCCCTTGCTTCAAAAATAGCTATAAGCCGGAATCGTATATAATATATACGTCAGCTCTCTCCAGGAAGAAAGGACCTTCCACACGAAAGTATAAGCGAAGTTCCTTGAAATCTATCTATTTCGTGGGTTATAAAGACCACGACTTCCCCGTCCTCTTTCTTTCATGTACAGATACAGTCCACCGGCAATTGTCCTATAACCCCAACAAATCTATGCAGATGTGTACCAAACCCAGTATCCTATATATATGTACATGAGCATGCAAAATGAATACGAACTTACAAAGAAAGTTCAGACGGGTCGAGACTTTCTCCCTCTTTCTTTATCCAAAAGCCGAAAGTCTAAGTAAGCCAAATGGGTCCAGCAGACACAGTATTGCTCCAAACTCCTCTTGACTCTTAAGCAATGTTTTGGAACCACTTTCAAAGCCCGACGATCCATGTAGCAACAGCCTGTGTATATGCTCGTGGGAACCTACTACATGCATAACAGTCTATCGCTCTAGAACTGGCACACGTACCACTCCTTACACATGTTATATTATTAACAATCAAATTCAAGCGCAAGTTGTGTCGGACTATGTACATAGTAACCTTATGGGCATATAGAATCTCGAGGGTTTTCAAATCCAAAACCGAATTTAACATCATTGCATAAGAGACAAACGCACGACTGAGTACTTGAATTTCCTCGGCGATTACAAAGGCAACCTATTCTCCCACATGTACACCTACAGAAAAATGAAGTCGAGAGAATTACCTTGGACAAAGGCAGACAGTACATTACGCATATCACGCGTACATTCGCAAATACACCAAAGTGCCATCTACTTTTGCTAAAAATCTATTCTTTTCCCATGGATACAAGTGAAAGTGAGTGAAAGTGAGCAAGCCAGTAAAAAACATGTACGAGACAGATAGAGGTTGGAGAGCGACAGAGAGAGAGATAGGGGAAGACATTTAGCTTTATGTAGAGCACCAGTGACGTGCTTTCCTAACACCCACCCCTCCCCAAATTTCGGCCACACACTCACACACACTCACACACTAATACGCACAAACATGCATGGGAAACTTTTCTAACCTAAAATCCTACCACGGAAAGTACCCACAAAGTACTATCAGGTCATTGCAATAACAAACCCTCAACTCACTTACTTTCACTCAAATAAGAAGAAAAACTCGATAAATACGGAAGTCGCTAAAACGATCCATTTGAGCACACTAACAAACAACTACATATGCTAGAATTTCCAATTAAATGACAATTTTCCCTGGGATTAGATTTTTTCTCCTAAATAATGGAACCAACCTTTTGGTCGCCGTTCCGTACTAATTGTGTTCCCTACAAAGTTTTTCTCCTGAGTAGTTACTTTTACAACTGCTTTCACTATCCACAAAAATCATGGAGAAAGTTAGTGTTAGTGGAGTAAAAGCAATGAAATCAGGACCAGAGAACAAGTAATTTCCTATAAGAATAGATACATATTATGTAGGTTCCTCTCAAAGGCAAGGAATCAGTCCCTCGTCGTAAGTTTTATGTGCATCCCAAGTACAATGTTATATACAACATCTTCTATCAAATGGTCACAGTATTATGTATGTGCATTATTAGGTCCATATCTCATCATATAAAATAACGTAGTTTGGCTACAAAAAAAACTTCCGATTCAATAAAACTCAAACTTCATTAACGCTTTGTTTCTGGGTCAGTACATATGAGCTGGTCTCACCAGGACGGAAGTACTTTAAAGTTCTCAAAAATTACACCGAAATTTGAAGAGCATGAATCTTACCTACTGGCACAATCTATTATCCAATAACTCGTATCTGATTACTACTTCGATTTTACCTACAAACTCAACTACTAGCTGGAATCAGTATTTCATTCCAAGTTTTTCCCGATTGATAGAATATTGATAATGACTTCCTAAATAAAGTAGTTCTATGTCTATGATGATCTAATTTCTTTGTCATTGAGAAGGGCAGGAATTCTAATTCAGGATGAATATCTGCAAAACTGGAACGTCCTACAGTTTTAAACACACAAAAGTTAGATAAATGCGTGACTTCAGAATTGAAAATTACATTATTAACCCTCCCATAATTCTTCAAAATTTTGTTAAATATGGACTTTTTATCCATCGCTGAAATTTTTTACAGCGTCGAGGAGAATAGAAACATGCTAATAAGTTGATGCGTTTTTTTTATTATGTTGAAAAGGCTCTCTAGAAGTTTTCTTTAAGTAATCCTGTCCCTTGTGAAAAACTTCCTCTGGAAATCAGGAAAAAGTAGAGCAAATCAGTATTTTGTTTATGAACATGAAGGCAAGGGTGGTCTAGGGGTAAAAAATACGTTAATCCAATGGGCAGTCTTTAGATACCGTTTCATCCAAGGGGTTATAAATATGGAAGGGAAGAACGATTTACTCGGCTATGCGACTAAACTAATTGCGATAGTAATCCAAACCAACATGACCCGTTGTGAACCTTTCAGCAAAAACATGCACAGAATTATCAATCGAATGAAGGTCAAAAGCGCTCTCGGAAAATCAAACCTAATTAACGGTATATTAATAACCAACACTGAAAAAATGAAAGGGGATATTCATAAATAATGTAGGGCTCAAATGTCTCAACGAATTCAATTCAAAGCGCCCACCAGCCATCAGTAGCGTGAAATTAAGAAAACTTGAGAAACTAACGAAACCTAATTATTGAGATTAAGGCAAATAATCTAATCCAGATAATTAAACTGATAAAGCAGTCCAAAATTCATAGAAGCAATTTACTTTAAAGTATTCTCACTCCATCTAAGGAAAGGTTGACAAAAATGAGCAATTTAATTGAAAGTACCTAAACCCATATCCCCATCGATGAAAAAATGTTAACATATAAAATCTGGCATGGAATAATATTTAATCCGTCTATGGCCTATCCTACGGATCTCATTTCTTTCCCTGACTGCCCCTTTTGTAAAAGGTAAAACCCTAAAATCACACACTGACTGCGCTGTGACCATTTCGACCCTATGTGGAAATGGATTCAAGGCGTATGCTCCCGAAAAACAAATAAAAACGAGCTATAAAACCATGACATTGATTATGACTGCTACGATCATTTAATTTTTGCAGGACAGTTGATTACATTCCAAACCCTATACATAAATACCTACTGCTATTAAACAACTTCAAAACTAATGTAAAACCACTTGTGCTGTACAAACAAAAAACTTTTGATCTCCTTTACAGTGACTTTCAAAAACACGTAATCCGTGGAGACCCTTCAATGGCTCTTTTAAAAATTCAGCTATACTGGTTAGTTTTTGTACATTTGTAAAGAATAAGTAATTAATATTTACTAGCGTAGACTTGAGACTGTAAAACTAAATCAATCTAAAGATGTAAATTCATTGGGGGTCTTCTTAAGCCTCCGGTCCAAACTTCTTCTACAATAACATTATGTACATATCAACGCAAGATAGAATAATGTGACATACTGCCCGGGAAAAAATGAATATGGATACATTTCTCCATATATTCAATTGGGGAAAATATTAAGCTATAAATCAGGACCTTAAAAGCCTGTAATGGCCCCCAGGACAAAATCGACTGAGAAAATTGTAAGATTGGTTTGATACTCTGCGGTAAGTGAGTAAAATTACGGTAGCACCTTTAGCTATGAAAAATAATATGATTAAATTCTATTTATAAACACAAAATATTAATTCAATTACTCGCAATAAAATAAAATCAATACAGTCACAAGTGAGCAGTCTGCAAATGTATATTCGTTGGGTTCTTTCCAGCCCTTGCTGGGGAGTTTTTAGGAGGAAATCTTAAAGGTAAACTTAAAGGAGCGGTAAAAAATTTTTACAGCATTTGAATCCATGTTTTTAAATGGTTTACGTGGAAATATGACTATGCTTTTATTCGGGCAAGCTTTCGTCGTCTAACAGACCGACATCTTCAGGCTCTAAATAGCAAATTTTTACAGCATGTTTTACGTCATTTCACAAAAGACGTTCGACTGGATATGATAGGCGATCGTTTATTACACTAAAGGATAAATAAACAAAGATAATTAACTTGATTCAATAGTCATTTTACAATTAGCACAGTCTAGGGAATTACTAATTGCACTTGAGTAGTCATAAATATTCATATAGAAGAAACGATGAATACGCTGAGGCTAACTTCTTATTGTAATGCATACAATCCTGTCACTGAGGGTATGAAGGTAGACAGCCTCGTCCTAGTTCCATCTCTAGATTTTAGAAATATTTTAATGCGTAAAATGCACCCGCGTATACCGATGAAACTTTATTACATACATGCTGAAAATGGGGTAAAGAACTCAATTCTAAATATGAAGCGAAGTTCCCAAACATGTATTTTCAACTAAAAGGGATTTAATGATTCCGTAGTTCATGTATAACTTCATAGCTCGTTTATCATACGCCTTGTGAAAGATTGTGTTTTCGGTTTTATTAAAAATTGAAATAGAAATATAGTTGCTCGTCTTGTGGACATCCTCGTCGTGTTGAATAAGGTTTTAGAAACAAATTCGCCTCTAAATTTTAAAATGGCGATTGAAAAAATCATTATTACAGAAATAACTGATTCCGAATGGGCCCACGTTTAACTCTTCCAATTGTGTAATATAAAAGAGGACGGCGCATCCAGTCAAAATCTTTCCTCAATTTTACAAATATAGCTGCAACTCATTCCCACTATATTAATACGTAGTCATACGCAATATGTAGGAGTAAATATAGAGCCGCGACTATTTCAAAGACTTTCACTTTAGTTTGATTTAAAAATCAAAGTAAACCTTCCTTCCTGTCGTAACACCGGCATGAGTATACATTGAATTCCAGTCATTTCCCCTCGCAGATCCTTCAAGGAGCAAGCAATTTTTGAACATTATGTTTACTCACCGTACGGACGCATGGAGGAAGGAAAGGAGGAAAGGAAAATAATAATAGGCGTGCGTATAAAAATAAGCGGAAAGTCACCAATAGAGCTTTACATTTTGACTGTTTGTATCGGCTATTTCTCTTTCGCTATATATAGCCAATTACGCAACACCGGCAATACCTGCATGCGCCACGTAAGTACTGCAACTTATGTACGTGAGTAATCCGAATGATAAACAATGAATATGCATATAATTAGGTGGGAATAGTTGGAATCAACCTACATACTTCGAGTTGGGAAATATCATTTGAGGAAAATGGCACATACCGAAAGTGAAGTGGGTACAAAGCTGGGATTGAGAAATGTACGGGGACGAATTACCAAATGCAAACAGAGGGAATAAAAGCCGTAAGGTACACTAGACAATTCAAATGGAAAGAGATGAGAGGAGAAAAGTTTACCGAGTCCAATGTGATTTCACAGAATGATTCCAATGAAAATAGTATAACTTGTAAGAACTTAAGTGTATAATAGTTTTAGAAACAGGACTTTGTAAGCTTCCGCAATCTACATACATTTCCGCAACTAAAGATTTCTAGCTTGACGGCTGAACAGTGGAAATTCATGATTATTTTTCCTCTTACTTAGTATTCCAAAGTCAATTGCATGCATAATCGGTAATTGTTACCATTCACTAGGGAAATCTCAGGCAGAAGAGCCTAATTGCCTCATCGCGTCCCGTGGAAGTAACTCAAGACCGCAAAGATCTCCAAGATCTTCGAAAGTATGAAAAACCTATGGTCCCTTCGTGTTCTCTTAAAACGTATTGGATCTCCCATGTAAATGATCTGTGTAACCAAACCACGTCATAGATATTTCAATTTCTATTCACTTGTTCCCCTACAAAACATTCACAAGTGCTGAACGGCATGAATACCATTTGTACGAATTAATTCATTTACATCATCCCAGGATTTATTTGATAGACAAATGTCTTCTGGCAGACTCTCTCGCAACCATCTCATTTATCTCTATCTCCTGAGAGAGGGAGAGACAGACGGAGAGAAACGAGATAAAGCTTTCTCCTCTGCACCTCTCCATCACTTTCTTCATACCTTCCGTTCCCACAACATTACCGTAGCCACCGCGTCACGGTGAACTAATGCCGTGTAAAATAATCGAAAAGTAGCTGGAGTCCCGGAGGTGTCAAAAATGCATCACAAGTAATTAGTTTCCATTTCCTTTTGCCTCAAACTAAGTGGGATAACAAAACTTCACCTCTCATCAGAAGAATGAACCGTCTAGAAATATTCTGCATCTCCTCCTCCATCATATTCTCGTGCAGTGTAGTATCTCTTAGGTCATGCCCTTTAAATACTTCCACGTTTGAACGCTCCTTTTAAAATCGACCTCGTGTAATTTTTATCCAAATTCCATTTCCCAAATCTACAGCATATACATCCACATATACAACCTTTCTAAAATCCACCTCAAACGCTCTACGATCCCCATAACATTAATACACGGAGGAACCACAAAAATGCGTGTACCTTTAATACAAAAGGATCATCCATTTTTTTTTTACCTTCCCCTCCTCCAGCTCCTGTCATGCATTATAAAGAAGACCCATCGGTCAACCGTCGAAAAAAATCGATTTTTTAACTCACGAAATATTATTCAATCCACTTCAATATTTTAATAGAGACGGGCAGTGGAATGGTACACAAACCCGATCGCATGTCAGGATAGTGATATTACTACTAACACAACATGTACATAAAATACATGCTACCACGGTAAGAAAATCGGAAGGAAATCCATGCTTCACTGTGCATGTGATTAATTATGTACACCCCTATTAAGTAATTACATAACTTTCCCCGTAAGCAGCACGTCTAAGTTTTTCTAATTAGGTAATTAAGCTTCACTACCTCATGCGCCCTCCTATTATATGCGTAGACCTAATTATGATCATGGGAAAGTCTGGAAGTGTATAAGTATCTATCTCTATATGCAAGGGATATGTTAGCCAATAAGATTAGTAAGAATATAGCTACCCACCGAAAGTATAGAATGGACACATAAACTACTCGTAATAAAAACTTCCCCGATATGTTCATAATTATAGGAAAGGAAGAGAGGGCTTTCTCCCTCCCACCTGTCAATACTTTCTCTACAAGCTTTCATCCTCATTTGCACCTAGTTATATAAGTGTATAGCTAAAATCTCACTGCTCATCCCACTGTTCCCGAATATTACCCTCATAATAGGCACATCCACATATTAGAAATCTCACTCTGTGAGTCAACTTGACAAATTTAGTCACTAAAGGGAAATAACTCCGACAGCTATTATATTTTATAGAAAAAGACATGCCACTAGCTTTTCTAGGAAGAGCCAAATACTACGACAGAAGACGGTTCGATCCACAGCACTAGGACTTCCTTGTGCTTCACTGTGCTAATCCAATTGATGGTGTGGGACGAGCATAGTAGTAGCATATAAGGCTTGTCGATGCCTTTGAAATCACAACTTTTCCTTTTTTCTAACTTCTCTTTCCTTCCCCCCTCTCTCTCTCTCTCCTCTTTTTCTTTCTTCTTTTTACTACTCCTAACCAATCGATATTGGAATTTCCTGCATAATTAAAATTCTCCTATTCCCTCTCTCTCTCTTTAGTCACTCAAGCGAGACTGAAAACTTTTTTTTAATTAATTTTCAACTATGACCTTTTGCTTTGCTCTTCCTATCCATCCAGACGATAAAGAATATAAGTTCTTATCCGTCAGCTTCAGATCCATGCGAGCAAGGCTATTTTGAGGACGAGGGAAAATTGACTGGGGGATAAAAGATTTTGAGGGGGAAGTAGTAGATAAAAGGAGAAATACGACTTAGGACGCATGTGATAAAAAAAAGTGAGCATCCAAAAAGAAAAAAGACTGGATATTGCAAAGAAAATCATGATAATGATAATGTGATAGAAAGAAAATGCTGATATATTTGTTATTGAATTTTCCACACAGTGCTTTTTTTATATGTAAATGTAGGACACTACAGAAGTAGTAGCTAGCCAATCCAGCTATTTGTAATTTCATTGGTTATTCAACTAAGGCGGAAACTAACATAGATGTAGAATATTCCCAAAGAGAGTTGGAGAGCATAATTCAATTATATTTTCTACGCTGAATTTGCTTCATCAAATACCGATAATGTAGGGTATGAAAGAGAGAAACAGGCAAAGAGACAGAAAGAAAAAGAGAGAGAGAGAGAAAGAGAGCTAGGAAAAGGATCAATACATAGCTCGTTTTTATACCATGTGAGCACATCACGTCAGCTCTAAAAAAACCTATTATTACACTCAAGTTTATGTAGACAGTTTTGCTCTCACTAACCCTCCTCGACTTCCTCATTGGAATATGTACACAAAGCGCTTTGCATGGTTGAATTACAAACAACCGGAATTCCATGGGATTTTAGCAAATAATATTAAACTTGCGACTTGACTGTAGAAACCTTACTCTGTACGTTCTGAAACTCAGGAGTTGTAATGTGCAAATGTTTTCATATGTATTCTATTATTGCATTTTGAAAAAGGGGAAAAAATTCGAGACGAGCATTATTGCTTTCTTTCTCATTATTTGAGAGAGAGTCACAGACGTTTTCCTCTCCTTGCTTGACTTTTAAATTTCAATTTCTTCCAGACACTCCTGCCTTGTTCATGCACCTTTTAAAAGTATTGCCCTCGCTGTAATCATCTCGAAAGTGCATATGCTTTCGCATACAAAAAGCCGAGTTCATTAAAAAAGAACCTTTCTGGAAACACATTTTCCGGAGTTTCTATACCTACCCATAAAATCCTACTTCCAAGTAGTTAAGTAATTTAAAATAATTTCTCAACTTTTCTCCATCATTTCCTCCTACCGAGTTTTCCTCTCTCTCTCTCTCTTGCTGTCTCACCCACACCACCCATGCCTATGGCAGCTATTGTACGAAACACCTGCGCGTCATACTGTATAGATACAGAGTATTTCCATTGAAAAAGTAGTTACCTACACATATAATAGCTATTCCCTCACGTTCAATCTAAGCATTTGATGACATGCGTACATAAATATAACTAAGTTAGAAAATATAATCGCTAACTTTCCACCTTCTTCCCAGTGAGAGTAACGATGCATAGGGCATAGAGGAAAGGACTGTAAAGCCAATAGGTTAAAATGTGGTAGGCCTGTATTATATAGCTGAGTATTCAGAATTTAATCTTGCACTTTAACCAGAGTTAATACTTCTAAATCTCTTCCATGCTCTCTCTTTAGGTTCCTACATATGTGCACACGTGAATTCCGGACCTATTAAAAAGGGAATTTTCTTTGAAAACTAAATTCTACCCACCAATTCCATAGGCTGGGGCTGGGATTCTATGGCAAAGTATGAAAAAGGAAATTGATTAAGAAAAGCCTAAGACAACCCAAGGAGTTTTTTTCATTTTGATAACGTTTATGTACTGAAAATCCTTGAAACGAGCCTCAGGACTGAAAAAAGTTACAATTTCGTGGGTACAGGTGCTATAGAGATCCTACTACGACGACGGCCTATGTGCTATGGATTTACATATAGAGACAGGATACCTAAACACATGGCATTATCGATAGCTTCAGCGCCTCTTAATACTCACGGTAATATCTACCAATGAAGAAAGATATCAGCGTTTGCCAGTCAAAAGAGCTCCGGCTTTCTCCCTCCCGTCCCTCAAAACTACCAAACTGAGTATCTTTGCAAAATGCTTACAATTTCATTCCAAGTTACTTAAACCCCATATCTATGGGCTAAACTCGAACCGTCGAACCACATATATTCGGGAAGTGTGGATGGGAAGAAGTAAAGAAGAAGAAGAAGAGTTGAGTGATGAAAAGTCGGCTAAACTGTTCGAATCTAATTCGTGCATATCACATCAAGTGAATAGCATTTATAATGAGTTTTACTATACATATTCAACTTTATTTACTCAGAGGGAGCATCAACATCCAGCCATTTCCATGACTACTTGGAGGCAAGTAAAGTTAGAGGCTAATAACTGGTTAAATTTATATGTACAATTTCCATGGATCCCCAACATACTTGGTTTCATTCATATGATTTATACGGCTCCATTGTGCTCCTTCAATTCGCGGGATTCTAGCAATCTCCTAAACATTTTTTACGTTTTTTATAGATGAGTCTGACATACATGCATGCACGTTAAATAGTATTAAAATTTGTTCCTAGTATTCCTACTCTCGTAGCGGTTATTATAGCTCGTCATATTTATAGATTACAATATAATTATTATGTGCATATGAGGATCATGTAGTTGATAACATGCATCATTTTATGCTCAGGTTCATAAGTTTTGTATAGATTTTCGTTGAGAGTTGAAGCCCTCGACAAGCATTTGAGAGATTCGGAGTGGTAAGAGAAAAGTATTGGGACCTTTTTAACGGAATGAGGTGGTGTACATATTATAATCAGTATCGCGCCCAGAAGTAGCAGTAGGGCTCTTTCAACTTGAGAAACCACATTAGGAAAACATATTAGAATTTGATCCGTCAGCTCATAAAACTTTTTCTCTCTCGAAAAACACATATACTTTAATCAACTCCAAACATAAACTCATACGTTACCTTCACTGGGTTGGAGAATTGGGAAAGCTACTACGTACTACTGCTACTACGTGGACCGTGGACCCAAAGCCTATATATATATATACACTTTAGTTTGCATTCATTTGAATCTCCCATCAAAGTCTAATCCCAACAGAGACATGGTTATTATTCTAAGCAGGACTGGCCGACTGCATACTTTCAAACCAAGGAGGCTAACTCTTAGCGCAACTACAGCTATCATTAGCCAAACCTACAGTACGTGAACTAACTGCGTAAGTACATGCTATAAGACTATATGCACTTGAAAGTAAACAATACATAGATAAGGTTTACGACATTGTAAATTAAATATATACACATGGGCTATTCAGAGGAAGGAGCCATCACTTCATAACAAAACCCTGCTCCACATTTCATTCACTCCCATCAAATGTACATACGTGCATACATTTGAATATAAAGGCATTAATCCTTAAGTAAATTCCATTATAAATAACGAATTACGTAAATTGTCCCCTTCCTTGTCATTGCTCAATTGCCGTTCCTATTTCAATATCAATTTGAACCAAAATTTCAACAACAGAACACAAAAAAGGTAGTACACTCGTCTTACGTACCTGCACATTTCCCCCCTCTAAAAAAATAAAACCTTTAGAAAAGTTTCTATAGAAATTTAAAATGGAAGGTGGTTCACACGAAACGACGACGGAACAACGACAACATACTGACATACTTTCATGAACAAGTGTATTTCAGAGGGAGACTGGGGAATAAAATAAATCGAATTTTTTTTTGCATTGAGGTTATTATTCCAACCCCGTACCGAGACAATTTAATATATCAAATATGTTTCCAAAAACTTGGCACCTACCCAAGCTTTTGGGAAAAGTCTTAAACAGAACTCATGCTTAACAATTTTCACCAAACTTTACCCTCCTTTATGATATATATTCACAGGACAAAGGGTTGTAAGAAAACACGAGTTTATTTGTTGTCTTGTTAGGTATGAAAAAGAGGTAAGAAAACAAATTGCAAACGTCAGGGATTTCCATATTAGCAAAACTTTTCTCCGACCCGAGTCATCCTTCCTATCTCACCCCGTGTAAAATCGCTATAAACTTTATAAAATTTACAAACTCTTTTCTTTCATCCTTGTTGTCATTGCAGTGCAAGTGTTTTTTTTGTTCTTCAGACAAAATATATGGTCCAATACAATATCATGTACAGACCACGTAGAATATATTTAAATTCGTAGCCACAGTAAGCTAAGTAAGTAGTAAGTAAGTATTCGTTCATCCTAAACTTTTTTAACGGATATTCACGAAGAGTTCCAAGGCAACTGGGAAATTCCAGAGTATTTCGCAGAAAATTATTCAAATAACGCAGAAAAATATTTTTTCCTTGTTTACTTTGTGAGGGCAATATGTGCAAATTTCTAAATTTTTAAATTTCGACAAAACTTTAAACTAAAAAATACAGTACAAGGTTTGAGTAGTGTCTTTATTAAAATCGATGGACCATTCAAATTTTCCAAGTCCGGATTTTTGGGGGAATCATGTGGTCAATGGGGTAATTATAAAGGAAAGGGAAATTATATTTTGAATTATTAAAAAAACTAATAAAATTTAATAATCTCGTTATAAATCAATTTTTACCTGGATTACGTGACACAATTCTATCCATTTATTCTATTTCCAATTTTTCATGTTTGCTCTCCTACATTATTAAATAACCAATTCCCATATAGTTACTTTATTTAGCACATTTTATTTCAGCTAGCTTTTATTTTAGCTATGTTATCATCAAAATTTGTTTTCATATTTCATTGTGACCAACATTACATTTCCTTACAATAACTTATTATCACCTATCAACTGTTAACATCATGTCCAATTTGCATTGCATATTTTTAAATCAACAAATGATCACTTGAAGCATTAATTCGACTACAGGATGTCCCCAAACAATTGGGGGCTGGAGAATTTGAACGGTCTATCGATTTGTATTTTATATAAAGATACTAATTAAACTTAATACTGTATTTTTAATTTTGAAATATTCCAGGTTATCCTTGAAAAATTGAGCATTTTCGCTTTCCCAATGTATTTTATTATATATGGCTTTTAGCGGTACTTTATTGACTGTCACCTACCGTAATTTGATTTTGGAAATGATCTGAGCGCTCTCCATCTAAAACTTCAAAATCCATAATTCTGCCGCAAGTCTTTGTTTTGCAAATGGCAATGTCTGTGCAGCTCATTTCGTTGGAATTGTAGTTGTAAAAAGGAATCTCATTTGACTATTTGATTTTGCTCATCCGTTTAAAATTACGTAGTTATTACTTTTGAGTAGATTATTTAAAGCTTGTCAAAATTTCAAAATTTGAAAATTTGCCTTAGTGTGAAACATGTACTGCAAGCATTAAAGCCCTGCTCCGCACGGGTGGGTCGGAGATTGTATGGCTCAAACCTTAAATATTTGGGAATGCCATCAGGGATAGCCTTTTATATTGTTGTCATAATTGCAGGTTACGATAGAAACATGAAATGCTAAAATACTAAATATAAATTACAATAAATCCGAACTTTTGAGCTCCAGAAATTGCATTTACACAATAGAATTTATATCTGGCGACTTGGGGCTGCCACTTGCTTCTCTTTTAGTTTTTTTCCCTATCATGGGGACCTTCAGCTACAGCTTAGTGTGTAGTTCAGCTCCGTGGATATTCAGTTTCACTGTTCACTATTGGGTTTCACCGATAACCCCCGTTGGTATGAACTTCCATAAAGCAATATGGTTTTGGCGTTACAGGATTAAACAAGCTATAGTGATGGATTTCCGAAATTCCGAAAACTTTCAGTTTGTAATGTCACAGTTTTGCACCGGCATTAATTAGAAGTGGTCCTTAAACCTCCTTAAAAATAGTTCAATTATTTCCTGCCATTTTCGAAGATAACTCATCGTTACCAGTAAGTAACAAATGTCATTAAGTCCGCTCGTCTGTCGCGGCACCTACGCCATCAACTATTTCTGCAAGAACTCCGAATTCCGAATCGGAAGTCCAATGTGAGTTCTTCCTGTGTTTTACAGCTTACAAGGAATCCTACTTTTGTAACTCCCTCAAGTCAGGTTTAATGCCAGTAATTAATCTAACACGATCATTCAGCTTTGACGTTTGGTGACAACAATTAGATTGGAATCAATGGTCGAGCTAGAAACCTCTGATATTGATTTATGTCCACGCGTAGTCCAATGGTCACAGTACACGGAGAGCAATTTCGTTTGCTCTAAAAATTACAGCTACGGTGACGGAAAGTGCCGATTTGAAGATTACACCATTCTTTAATTATAAAAATGTTTGCAAAGGCAAACCGAGTAAATGTCGTATAATCAGTATAATGTATAATAGACCGTGGCAAAAAGTTTTGTCGATTTGCGTGCTCAAGAATATCGATTTTATTTATACACGTATGTATGAATATTCCAAATACAAGAACATAAAGATGTTCCAAATAATGAAGAGAGTGTTTCATAACATACACAAATATAAGGGACCCCTTTCAAATAAAGTAAGGAGGTTATTATTGGAAGGTTTGAAGAATCTTCAAAATCCAAGTTCATAACTGACAAACTTATCCTGCTGCTTTTGCAAGAGGAAATAAATAAGGTAGAATGTTATTACCCCACGATTTCCATCTTTCACAAACTTCAACATTTACATTTTGGAGCCAACCATTATAAAAGCTTTGTACATTCCGCCTATCTTCCCATCCATATCTCACTCATCATCTACAAATCTCATATGTGAGGCAGACGGAGAAAAATCAACTATATTAAAAGGAAATTTTGATTACCAGGAACTCTGCTGGAGCAAAAAGATATTAAATGTTCTCGCTCAGGCGAAACGTATTCATATATATGCATATATATGTATTGGACTATCTCATGTGAGTTTGTTTTCCTAAAGCTTCCTCTCCCTTCAAAGATCGACAACTACAAGTACGTTAATACTGAGGTACTCTCAACAAGCCCGCCTCATACACTTCACAGGATTATATACATCAAGTGGTGGTATCTACAATCCCTCTGCTCCCCAACACTCTCCCTATCCCTTTATTCCCGCATTATACTTATATGATCTACTTGTCAAATTCCCTTCTAAAAGTCTAATATATTCACATTCATGAAAAAAGTAAAAGTTATCGGGGTTTTACTAAAAGTCCTCCTATAAAAATATGATATGCATGATTTCCTACTAGATCAAAGATATACACTGAACATTATAACTAGTTACCAGAGGGAATACGTCAAGGAAAATCCGCCCTTGGTGGAATTTCCACTCCCTTGCAATTTAGACCGAGAAAAGACGGATGCCACAATTCACCAGGATATGATTGACAGTATGGTGGATTTAGCACAAGCCAAGCCTATCCAAACATTGGGGGAACACTTGAGTGCATAAATGTTTATATACCTCCGAGTCTCAATGAAAATTGTTTATGGCCACTAAATAGTAAAAAGATGTAAACATAGGAGCTCCAAATGCATATTTACACACTACCAAAATATACATGACTAGTTATGTATTTTTATGGTGTAAAGTTACAACCATGGGTATAAACCGGTACAAACCTAAATGCTTGAGATAGAATTCTAAGGAAGGAAAGGAACAATTCCATGAGACGGGAACTTTCAGTGGGAGAACCTCCAACTACAAAACATTCAAGTATGTGCATACCATAAGTAGAAAGCACGAATAAAATTTTCATAAACAATTGCTACAAATAAACTACACCTTGATAGCATCCAAGGAGTTCGTTATTGTGTAGTTCGGCCAAAACCTTTCCAAGCCGTTGAGACTACACTGTATACAATTACAAGCTTGTAGTGAGAAGACAAAAGTGAAGTGAGTTGTTTGGAGAAATGAGTTCTCACGGATGATTGAAAAGATGCCTGTTCTCAAGTTGCAATTAACCTAATTTTTACACTTGTTCCATAAAGGCTTAGTACTTTGGATAAGGCACGTGAAATTTTTTTACTCGCTTATATTTTGTACGCTCCTACTTCCACGTCTACGACTACGACCACACGTAGCAGAGTATTTACTTATATTTGGAATATGTAGCGCATAGGTAGAGGTGATACAAGCAAATAATATAACCATAATCCTTTCAGTAATCATATGCAGTGTATTTTGCATAGAACCATGAGCAAATAGTCCCTAAAACGTTGTCTAAGTGCCTGGTTCCCTTATGTGACTCCATGTGTGCTTTGATAGGTGGTGGAAAGTAGCTTTTGGGTTTATGTAATAATAATTACGCTTATCCATATAGAAAGGTACTCGGGAGAGTCGCTTCTAGGATGAAAGCCCGAGCTACATATGGGATTGAGCTAATGCTGTCTGTATTTTTCCTTGCTTTTGTTCATCGATTTCTGCTAATGCTCTTTGGCACTCTCGTGTATTCTCGTAGTGTTCATCATTTCCATGAAAATTTTATTTTCTACCTGCCATCAGCCTCTCGTAAAGAAGCTCTCAGCACATTTCTATCATCTCTAAAACTCACTCTTCTCAGGGACGTAAAAAAAGTTGCCAAACCAACCTACTTTCCTCGCAATAGTATCTATATGGTGTATGAGAGAGATTCACTTTAATTCCAAAGAATCTGTCCTCGACGTTCCCATCCGAGGATGTAGGGAAATAGATGTTTCCTCGATGCCACGAAAAAATTCTCGTAAGAACCACGTTCGGGCTTTTATTTAAACAGATACTTGCAGAGGAACGTGACGCACGTTCACTTTCAAGTCAATTTTAATAGCACTGGCATCTCATTAACTTCAGTCTGATATATTTTTCCCGTGCTTCCCTTATGTCCTCAGATGAGTCTATCTATGTTAGGGACACATAATACCTCTTTCCATTCTTCTCCCGATATTTTTCCTCCTCCTGTCCCCACCTTTCTCCACAATTCTTCTCTCTCTCTCTCTTTCTCTCCAGAACTCCTGACTCACTACTTACCTTTTATCTTGGCAACAAATGCGAGTCAGAATGGAGTTCCAATAGTAGAAATTACATTTGTGACAACATTTTGTCCCACTTTTCCTCACATATAATCTTATCACTCCTACTCCGAGGAATAATGTTCCATTACAGCAGGTTCTGTGGTTTGTCATCAGCATTTGCTACATCAAGCGTAACCCTTCAGGATAGATAGATGTATACAGAGAGAGAGGAAAAAAGCCGTCAAGTCAACCGAACAAGAGACAGGGACAGGTAGAGAATCATTTGTACTCTACCGACTCCTCCTTTTATCTTCCTTCATACTCTCGGAAAGAAGCTAAAGAGAAAGTAGAATAAGAGGAGCAGCTCCTGCATATCCATAACCATCCTTCAGGAGCAACTAACTTTCCCGTCTTTCTTTTGAGCAACGGCTCAAATTATACGGGGAGAAATGAAGTCAGTACTAAAGAAAGTCAAACTCACCGTCTTTTTATGTAAAATCGGGAGAGGAACTCGCCAAAAGCAAAATATAAAGGCACTCAACGAATTGGGAGCCATGAAATCAAAAGATTGAATTCCCCGTGTAAAATTAGACTCGGCGTTAATACTATGGTTACATTGGTTACAGCTCCTCACCACGTTTCGTATGTACCTTCATATATAAAAGGTATGAAGAAAATTCAAGGGGTAAAATGGATTCATAGTAGAGAAGAAAAAAATGAATATTACATGTGATAAAAAAATATGAAAACCATAAGCAGAGGGGAAATGAAGACTATAGTCTCACATATTCATCTTTCCATTATGGAAGGCACAACCAGACGAATAAGTTACTGAGACGTAAAAGGTAATCAATAGATTTAGGCCATTGACGGCAAGACTATGAATATCACGGAGAGGTAAATTCACAGTATTTACAGCTCAACGATTTCAAGCTATTTCTTTTTTTCCTTGACAGCTGATACTTGAGAAGGTAACAGATGTTCAAATATATAAGAACACAAGATTCCATACGCCTCAAAAGTACCTATTCTATTTACATAACTCGTAAAAAAAAGTAGAGTATGCAAATAGTACCTCTTCACTCCAATCAAACTATCTTCCAAGACACACTGACTTTCAGAGAGAAGAGAAAGGGAGAAAAAGCATGCCATCCGTTTCTTATATTAGCAGATCCTCTCACTCCCTTCTCACAATACATATTTTCAATATTCCACATTTTTCCCCTCCGCCCAGCAGGGGGGATAAAGGAACGTACCATTCATCTCAAAATAATGCATTAGGTCCCATCTATAAACACACAGTCCAAGTAGCCTATAGCTCTTCCCTTTAACTAATACTAGTCAGAAACTTCCCTACACTCAGAATACACATCGTAACCATTAGTCACATACATATATATGTCTGCTAACGCTCAACAATATGCAAATACTTTGGTGGGCCTTACCTTAGACCATTAGCACTGTACTAACACCATCCCTATAGAGTCTAAAGAAAGTAGGTGGAAGAAAGCAGGAGCAAGAGAAACGACGACAGATTTTTCTTCATTTCAACTTGTGTCTGCTTTCCCATAAATATTGGAGAAGCAATGCAAATTGCAAAGCTTACCGTAGTGATACGCCAATTATATGCATAATGTGAACACATGCACTTCATGAACTCCGACTACTCATTGTCAGTAGAAATACGAGAGTAGTAACCTGGACAAGAAGAGATAAATGTAAAGCACTCAACCTTATATTAAGTAGGACACTACTAAGCCTGGTGTATTATGGCCAAGGTGTAAACAACCAAAGATGGTTTATTCTTTATTTGATATCCCAGCGTCGTATGTGTCCTCGGGTGTGGAATTGTATTTGCATACGGTAGAGGTAAGGTATAGAAAGTGAGGGGACAAAAGTGGAAGTCCTGAAAACCGAAATTCATGTGCATTGGTGTATGACGGTTCCAAAAGTACGAGATGAGAGAAATAAAGAAAAATGCACATTTTTTATTCCTCAAGTGCACGGAAAAACTTCTTGGTGAAGGAGTCGCCTTTCAGGAGCAGACAAGTCTTTTGGAATACTCCTTGGACTCGCCAAAATGTAAGACTTGTTCTCTCTCCCTTCACCCAGACCAAACCAGATACTTAGATCAATACCAAAATCCAAGCCTTGCTTTTTTGGCTCGTTTCCCGAAAAGGCCTTTTCAAAGGCCTTCTCATGTGAGCATAGTAACTAGTAACACATATCCAAACCCCATCCCTCTACCTCGCCACATAAACACGTTCTCTAGCTTCAAGTCTCGTTCTCTCACTTTTCTTCCCTCATACTTACTCGCTTTAGAGCAAGAGCTTCCTCTCTATTTTACAGTCTTACCATTTCCCTGGGAAAATTCTATATACGTTCATACAAGAGAAAGAAAAGACTAAGAGTTGGCTTTTACTTTAAGACCTCGATGGCAATGCGGGCCATACCGTTGAGACCAGCGCTTAATAGAATGTATTTCCCTCTACTGGCAAACCTATTATTTACATTCATGGGAAGATGTTCGATGATGACCTAGACGACGACGATCAGGAGATAGAAGAGTAAAATTCCAAGTAAAAGTTGCACAGTACCAAAAACGAATCGCTTCTCGTTCAAACTTCAGACCAAATTAATCTACTAAATACGGTAACCACGTTGGGAACATGTACTCAAACAACGTTTATGATCAGTATTTTTACACCAAGAGGGATCTTCAAGGATCCAAATTTCCTCCTCCCGAAATGAGCACTAACGACGACGTAATCTTTTATTTCGAAGATCGTACCCATCCAAACCAGCTGAATTCTTGAGGGTGATAGCCTCCTCTCATTATATTCCGTTCACATAAAATGGATTTAAAAATCCTTTGGGCTACATAACACAATTCAGAGTCTTGCTTCATAGGATGGTGGAGGGGAGGAAAACATTCACTGGGCTGTTTACTTCCTTTATACGGTCTATATTTGAGAGGGCATTGGTAGAATGTGTAGTATCTCTAGATCTAGACATGTAGCCTATACAAGTTAAAGGCACAAAATATAGGTTGGGGAAAGTTTCGTGTGCTTTCTCTTTTGTACTTTCCCCTCCAAACTTAAACCGTAACCAGTATAAAAGGTAAACTGTGAATTCACAGGATGGAAGTATTCTGCCATATCTTTTAATTGTGCCTCATGTGCGCTTCATGTGTATTGTGTATCCTTAACCCACTTAATCATTTGATTGTAAGGACATGGAAAGTCCATAGGGTAAAAGAGAAGTACACAAAGTAAATAATTCAAAGGTGCTTAGTAGTAGAGAAATTTGCTAAATACAGTTGCAAACCAAACATTAATACAGAGATACCATCAATGCATAATGCATTAACAGGAAACCAACTGGTTTCTAAACAACTGGTACTACTACAAACCATGTATAACAACAACATATTAGCTGGAGGCTCTTCAACTCTGCATTGAAACCTGAACGAAAGAAACAACTGGATGAATTGTTACCTGACAACTTTATAACTTGTTAGCATATATGCCCAAAAGGACTATAGTGACTTTAGTGAAAGTCAAGTTCACTTTAACTCTTGCTTGTTGTTGTCACGGTGTAATCTAATTCAGTGGAAAATTCTGGCAAAAATCTATGAGTGATGGGATGAAGGAGAGTAAAGGGAGAAAGTAGAATTCTCGCCAAAGGCTTTCACATATCTACATGGTTTTACTTATAAGGAGATACATAAAATAAAGGGTACGGAGAGATCCACTGATGGTGGGAACGTGCTCCGGCCTAAATTTGGTTATTAGAGAGTTTGAGTTGAGTTGACGGTGTCAAAAGTACAGTAATAGTTGGGAAGTGTAGAATACGAGAGGAGAAAGAGAGAGTGGAAACTTAGAAAAGCGTCAGAAGGTGGTGTGTAATATGTAACTCCTACTAATGGAATAGCTCTGAAACACGGATAAGTGAAACAAAGTTAAAGCTCAGACAGCTTAAGTTTTGCTGTGTCGACAAAAGCTACCAAGACGGAACCCAAATAAAATATGGGATGAAAACCCCAACGTCAAGTTATACCTAGCATACGTGCATATATGATCAGTAGCGATTCCTTTGTCACGCTACCAGTTTTAAGCTATTCCCTTATCAAACAATATAACTGACCGCGTATTGCATATGCAAAGCATTGCATTCAGAGTTTCACAGCTCAAAGTTCATTCAGAAGACATGAGTGAGTTTGCCTCGAAGCTTGGAATAAGTGTTGCGCTTTTATCATAATATGATCGCCCACAAGATACATGGAGGTTACATTTGTAACTGGTGCCTATTGACCATCAAGTCAGTGTTATCCAGTTGATTCCTCAATGCTTCCCTATTACGTATGGATGATATAACGGGCTTAAGCGCTCAATTCTTTCACGTCGTCAGATACGTCGTCATCGTGAACGTAAAGTTCTACCTAAAGTCCAAGCATACTTTCAACTTTTTCTTTTGGTTACACTTTTGACTTCCACCAGTCTCCCTCTCTTTCTGTCTCTCTCTCTCTCTGCCTCTCGATTTGCACGACACTTGAGTATAAATGCGTGAGGAACTGTAGAGCTAGGGCAGGTGGAAATGTGGGTCAATCGATAGAATCTTCCTTCTTTTTACTTCTCTTTCTCTCTTTCCCTCCCGCACTCTCATGCCCTCTCACTCACTATCTCTCCATTACTCTACCCCTATCTCTGCTCCCCTAGTAACTCTTTTTGCTGTTGTCCGGGTCCTAAATCTCTTTGGCCGTCCCAAGGTTCTCCCCAGTTGTCATTGTCCTGAATTTGGTTGCTGGTCCGCGAATCTCTCATAAATTGCGTGTTCCAACTTTCTCTCCCTAAGCCATCTCCTGACTGTCAGACAATCATGTCCTCTCTGGTGGTCCCACCATATCCCTCCTGAATAGCCAACCACTTTCTCTCTTTCTTTCATCATCTTGTCTTCTACTTGCAGAGGGATCAGTTCGTTCGAGACAATCTCAAGATGTTTGGATGACTGTTCGAATTGACAAAGTCATTTTAATGACAATCAGAGAAAATAGACATGCTTTAGCTGATAGTATTTTTATTATACTCCTGTCCTACTTCTCCTTCTCTCTTCCTCCACCTTCTCCTCACTCTCAAACTAAGTTTAGTTTTCAACCCAGAACAAACTGACCCAACCATGGAAAATCCGGTTTTATTCATAGTCTTGGGAGGAACTTTCCTAGCCCTATACGGAAATATCTTTCAGGATTTGACGGGGCGGAGTGAGTTAGGTATTTGTAAAGAATAATTGACGCCAAGTTTTCTATACTGCTTCAAACTCAGCAAGCCAATCAGCAGTCATAAACTATGTTAGTAAAAATTTCTGATACACTTGTATTTAGCTCCAGGCGAAATCTCCCGTCCCTACAACAAAGATCATTCCTGCCTGTACAAAAATGACATCAGAAATATTCCTTGTCTGACAAGAAACGAATGCCTCTATTTACGTATGCAAGGAAAAGTAGGTATGTTGTACAAAAGGTAGTAGAAAAGGATTCTAAAAACAAACCAAGGAGTATATCAACCTTACTTTCATTTCCTGCCTCATTCTTCCTAGAAAACGAGTCGAGGGAGAAAATAAGAAGACGAAGACTAATGAAATAGGCTAAAATAGATAAAACGATAGGAGAGGAAGAACATTTTAACAGTTCTCGTAAAAAGTCCACGTCCACATATGTACAGGTTTCACGAGAACCTCATATCTCTACCACATATCCCCAGCCCATTTTTCTCTACACTCACTCTCACTCTTTTCTCTTCTAACAATAAATTTTAACACACCTCATACACATAACATTTCTTCACACAAGTCCCTATAGTTTTCTTTCCCTCTAGGCAATAACATCTTGAGATTTCCGCTTTCACAGGGACAGGAACAAGACAGACCTTTACTAAGGAAGACGACTTACTCTTATGGAAGAAACTTAAGACAGGGAAAAGAGATAAATATTTCAAGCGAAAATATAGCCTCTGGAAGCACATAGGTATAATGTGCTGGCAACTCAAATCCGTACACACATACATAATAATAACTCAATGGTCAATAAAAAACTCCTTGACTGGTCAAAGTCATACTTTATACATGTCTTGGGGAACTAGCGGGAAATGGTAGGGGAGAAAGTCTCCCAAAGACCATTTCACCATCACCTTAAATTCCATAGACATATTACATGCATATGTACGTGTCCATATATTGGAGCTCACCCACATATAATTATAATATAACTCCCATAAAATGCACACTAGACTCACACATTTGTGCATTTCTCAACCTAAATACCATGGCATAAAAACTACTCCAAAACCCCATAAACTTTGTGAGGTGCGGGACTCGTAGAAATTAAATGCACCGTAAATTAAAATGACAATAATGATGGCATACGTGAAGAAATTCCAAGTGAAGATCCATAAAGTCTTTCCGACTCTGACCATCATTAACTTTCCAACAAGGATTTTTATTCCGCTTTCTCCCTCTCTGACTTTATACGCTCTCTATAACGCGTCCATTACTTTCCTTAATACCCACATTTTTATAGGCCTTTCCTCCCTAATAATGATCAGGGTTTTAAAGTAAAACGGACGAATTTGAAACAATCATGTATGAGTACATATGAGAGTCCCATATATTATAGTCTTAAAGCTTATTATTAGATTGGGTCTTGAGTGCATTAAAATCAAGCTATAAAATATATACTTAGTGTCGACGTTGTTCATCCAATGATTGCATAAACATGAGAGACGTGGCAGCCCTAATAATGTGAACGGAGAGAGTTATAAAGATGCGCAATTACAAAATCCATAGAAAACTGCCCCGATGGAAGGTTGTCAAGAGGAGGAACCGGAATGGAGAAACAACAATGAAAGAGTCAACTGTCATCAAAGCTTACCTCTATATTATTAAATAGTGTAGAGCGTATAAGCAGTGTAGTATGAGTTACAAGTTGTATATCAAAGGCACACGAAGTAATTTTCTTCTCCCAATTTTATGAGCGCTGTAACTCATAAATTGAGATTAGGGTTATATAAACCAAGTTAATTTGGTGCCCGAATCATGCGTAAGCCTTCGGGTATGACGAAGGACTTAGTTTGGGAAAATTTCATGGAATTATGGATTACACACAGGAAAACAGTTGGAAGTTATAACGTTATAAGTGTGTATGCTTTCTTGATGCGACGCTCGTTAAGTTACAATGCTTTCTAATAGCTTGCAAGATAATGCGTTGAGCTGAAGTGTCCTTTATAACTGCAAATTACAATATTACGGACAAATTTACGGACAAGGAAGCCACGGATACGGGATGGTCGCGAATTTATCGAGCTCAACCGATAAGAAATTAGTACATAAATAATTCAAATAGAGTCAAGCAATGATAAAAACATTTGTGCTGGTTTCTGGTTCATTTTGTGAGCATTATCAGAAAAGTACTAACTTGTTGAGAGAATGAGACAAAATAAGGGTATAATAAAATTTATGTACCGTTAGTGGTGCTGGCAAAGGTTTCAGCCGAAGCCAGGGAGACCCTCGGTGACAGGAAAACTTCCTTGGCTCCCTCAAAACCGCTCTCATTGCTTGGACTAAAGCCGCCCAAGCTCCCGCCATTGCTTCCGTTCCCATTATTGCTACTTCGACGTCGATTGCTGCTAAGCCCATGGTAAGCGCTGGTCCCCAGAAAAGATCGACTAGGTAGGGAATTATTAATTGATGCTGAGTCGGACATCAAGGACCTTTCCAGCGATGCTAAGTCACTACAGTCCCAATAAACTTCCGAGCCTCCGTAGCTACCATAACTTATGCTCTCCAAGTCGGAGGAGAGGACAGAGTTAATTAAAAGAGTTGGTGGACTCACGCTCATTCCTAGTCCCTCACTCATTTTCTCCACAAGTGAGCAAATATATGAAACAATATCCCAGGAGGAAATGAAGAAGACACGACTATACGTATATGTATGTACGCTGTGTACAAGTGTATACAAAGTCTAGGCAGTATATCTTATGAGCAGGATTTGTAGAGTAAACCAAAGCTTAGGGGTGGCAAGGAGAAAGCTATCTTCTGCTTTCCCATTAAATATTCATATATTTTAAGGAAAACTTCAATTTCCTTCCGCTCTTCTCTGTATCATTCGAGAATGTTTCTTGTTCCTAGAAAATGTTGCTCCAACTAACTCAACTTTTTACACTGGCATGCTTTATTATTGGCTCTCCAGGTACCTTTCCTCTAGCTAAACTATTCTTGTTACGGATGGTTTCTACAAGCTTACAAACAAGTATAGGCTTGGAGGAAATTCTTTCGCGGGTCCTTGTTGTTCGTGTCGAAAATTATCCTCATAAAAATGATTCTCGCAAGATGTTCCCCTGAGCCAGCAAGTTAGTGAGACAGAGGTATGGGGAAATAAAAAAATCTTGTCGGTTTCCAGGAATTAGAGCATCTCTTGTATGTTTTCCTATATAGCACAAGTTGTAATAGAACAGTATCTGGTGATAGAAGAATCTCTGGTAATAGGACCGTATCGGTAACAAAATAGGGTTTGGAGGAGCTGAAAAAAAGTGAGAGGAGAGCTCCAGGATATTTTATTAGATACTGCAACCAGTGGGAGCATGGAGAATCATATTTCGATATCAAATCGGTCAAGAATTCGCCAGAGAGAAAACCCAAATGTACACCACAGGCACAATCCACATCAACCCTAAGACGATGGTCAAGTTGCTTATCAACTCAAACTCAGGGGTCTCAACTTCTAGAGCAGTTTATAAGAGAACACTTGAGAAAGGCAGCTTGAAAGACATTATATGGCCTCTTGTCCTAAACAACTTTCCCAGGATATTTCCATTGGGCATCCACACTAAAACGGAATGTAATAATCGCAATAATGATAATAATAACAATAACGCTTTCAACTCAGATTGTCCAATAATTTCAAATTTTTTTCAACCAATCTTTTTATGTGGATGGCCACCAATAATGTACTCCGTAGTAAATACTATAAGCATCGATATGGCAAAATATTGTTTGCAGTTTTGTAGTCCGAGCAGGTAATGCAAATATACATTGAGTATAAACGTCCGCCGGCAGTATAAAATGTCAATTTACACAACGTGAACTGAGATAGAAATTTGCTCATTCATACAAATACCAAAAAGGATTTTATTTCAGTTTCCAGGGGGTCTTTTTTGAAAACTTTCGGAGCAAGCCCCGAGGGGGTTAAGTTGTAATAATGATCACACTTATAAAAGTATAGGCAATACTCGTTTCCATAAAGAACTCCATTCTAATCCAAATTGACAGTCAAGGATTATAAAGTTTGACTTGAGACCATAAAATCATAGCAAGTTGAAGGTAGTATTTTGGCCAGTCAAGTATGTAGTTTTCTTCCGACAGCGTAACGCATTTAAGAAGGATAAGTTCTGGGGGGAAAGAGGCTTGAGTCAAAAAGAGTCACTGAGATTTGTGATTATAGTAATAGCAGTTGACAAGTTCTAAGGAATACATCATTTTAAGGAATTAATCGAGAACAATACAGGCAGTCAGTTTATGAGCGGTATAATAACAGCAATTACAGTTTAATTTGCAATTTCTTTCCATGCAATCCATTATTAAAGTTGGTAGCGGACCGTCCAAAGGAACTAAGATACAGCCGTTTTGCTTGTTTCAGCTTATGGATAAGAACCATGTGAATGTTTTGTATATTAATGTTGTACACACAGTGTGTGTGCGGGTGCGAGTAGAAAAGTGCGTTATTAATGAGTTATGACACGCGAAGAGGTGGCTGGATCTACTTATACACACTGTATTTTCACTACGTCGGCCTAATACTACAAAACAACCTGACGAGTACTGTCAATAAAACTGCTCTAATAAATAAATTCTCCACGCAGTTTATATTTTGACACGTGTCAAGCACGTGAATCAAAAATTGCATGACCACACCATATTGTTATTTATATATTCACAGGGAGAATAATACAATGAGGAGTTCAAAAGAGTAGAGACTGAAAGGGATGAGATGGAGGAGGTAGAAACACGAAGGAAAGTAATGTAGAGGCCGACAAACCCAAAAGTTTTATTAGATTGGTTTAAACGTCACCGGAAAGCCACACTTGTTCACTCATCCCACTCCTTTGACTCGAGGGTAATAGATTGTATATATAGTTAAGGAAAACTACGAGCTAGCCCACTACTGTCCTCCCGCGAAATTACGTCACGGTTAACTGCCACTGACCGTAATTGACTAATATTGTCGTTATTCATTCCATGGAGGGAGATTCTTTCAAGTAGAGAATAAAGTAGTTTTTTTTATTTTGATCCCATTCGTACACGTGCACCTCACTTTTTCAATTGAAAATTCACACGTTATCCCGTCACTTGGCCAATAGGTTGGTTGATCAGACTAGGCCGAGAGATTGGTAAAAAACCGAACTTCCCCGCAACTCCTCGCTGGATTATGAGTTCAAGTGTAGCAGAAGCGACGGTGTGGTGAGTAGGGCAACAACAAAGTACGCCCGTAAGGGAAATATAATGACCGGCTCATAACTCATAACCTCTACGTTCCTAATGATGACCTGACGGTCATTAAATTTTATAAAAGTCTAGTCACCTATGACGTCACTCAGTCCCGAAATTTACTTCATTTTCAATCAGGAGCAACATCCGAAATTTTTTTGCCATAATGCAAAACTTGATCAGCGGAAGGACTGTGTGTATGTGTGTGTGCAAGAGAGAGTACAACGACTTGCGCAAAACCCTCGGTCGAAGACTTCCAAATCGCTCTTGCTAGAGAACACAAGTCTACCCAACCTGTATACCTCTACACTGTGTGATGACTGTGCAAAGATTTTCGCGGGGCGTGAGATCCGCACATTCCACTTGTTTTGTCGTCTACGGCCTCTATCAGTCTCTAGTGTTCGCTTTCACTCTCTCTCTCTCTTTTTCCTCTATACTTTCTTCTTCCTCATGCCTTTCCCATGTTACAAGATGCTTTTGTTCTCTCGCTTTGAAACCATCAACAACGCTTTTTCGCTCCAAAAAATAGCACTTTCTGTACAGTAACACAAGTTCATAATGAATTAAGTGGAAATCTATAGCCACTTTTACCCAAACAGACACTTACGCTTGCCGAAAAGAAACTGTGTTTTTTCCGCGTCATGCACGTCATTCCCACCACGAGTAATAATTCCTCCCTTTATTCTCCATTACGAAATAGGAAATACACAAGTACAGGACTAAGCAAGAGCTTTCCTCTATGTTTTACACACAATGGTACAACTTCGCATGAGTGTGCAAATACTTCGCAATGACATAAATACATGCATACCTACATACCCGCACAGTTCCACATCCACACAGCTTCCATGAATAGAACCGAAACCCACAACTCCCTACAGAACAGAGAATTAGGTATAGTGCTAAACCGATAATGTAGGAAGGACTAGAGAAAAGGTATCTCCAGCCATCTCCAGGAATCTGACTTAACAAGATATTCGTAAATCCGACCAAAACCCTAGCACGTAATAGTAACCCAACATATTGAAGTCACAGAATTAAAGCACTCATCACTAGTACTCAGCATGCAATCATTTTCATCATATAGACATACTTATGTGCTTTTAGTCCAACTAGGCAAAGCTCCACAGAAAGTCTTTTCAATTCGCTCTAATACACGGGAGCGAAAACTTGTCATTGCTAAAGTGGAGCCTATGAAGTAATAAACCTATGTTTTGGAACATCTCGGGATACTCTGTTAGTGCCCGAGCCCTCAGCTGGGTTACTCGCTACTCGTCCAATTGTCCAATCAACTTTAAGGATCTTGACGGTATATGCATCATACATTTCTAATACCATTGCATAAAACATAGAGCTTTGAGAGTTTTAGTCAACGAAGAAGAAGGCGTGTGTACAGAGGAAAAAGCAATAAGACATTTAGGGGCGGACAGGAGAAGGCAGGATTTTAAAAGGTATCTTGACCAAATAAAAGTCTTGATCGTGTCGTCGTAAATATTATAGCAATACTATAACTGCAAGGGGGTTCCTGTGACAATTAAATTTGATTACGTTGAAATGGAGCGAACACTAGGTGTTTTGGATGGCTCTTCATTTCAATTGCAGGTATAAGTATCTTTAGTCCACATTTAAGTTGAGTTTTCTACGGCGCCTAATCTTTTCAAATTCTATCTATTGAAACTTAAACAAAGGGAGAAAGTGGGCCACATTTTAGGCAAGAATTATAAAGGATCTAGCTATAGATATATTTTACCTTCAACCTCTCCCATTTTGAAACTAGTTAAATGAGCTCTACATGGCACCATATGTGCCGGGAAAGTTGTGAATTGTGAACCCAATGGTGAGTATAAACGGGTAAATAGTAGCGGCATTATCCCATGAAAGTTTACCTACGAAGGGAAAGCAATGCAAAGTACGCAAACAATGGATGGGACCAGAGAAGGAAGCAGTGGTTGTGTACATAAAAATAAAATACAACTGAAACCTTACATAGAAGTTGGTAACTTGGGTTTTGCTTACCTGAGTGAGCATACTTTGAATTTAGATGGTTTCTCTCTACACGAACGAAAGTTCGGGTTGAGAGAAAATTAGTAAATGGAAAACCCGTAAATTATAGCTAGGGATATAGAACTTTGAACTTACTAAGCGTCTTCTCGCAGAATTTTTACCCGCAATTATTATCTGTGCTAATTTTTCTCGCCCATAAGTTTTATTATTTAATGTTACTCGTGCATCCGTGCCATTTACATCCACCTACTTATCATTAATTTCCTTAGACATAATGTGGTAGACGGGAAATACCTCAACCCCAAAACGAAGACTTGGCACAACTTTCCAAGGGGAATGTCCACTTAATCATTCAAAGCGATTTCCAGGGGAAGATTTATTATTGATTATCGTGAGAATCCGAACAAGCAGATAAAATATGCATGGAAGTAAATGGTAAAACTCAGCCTGTTTTTTTTCTTTTTAACTCGGTTCCAATCTGGTACGTCAGCTAGAGGCCTACGTGCATGGATATTTTCAAAGGTGAATAGAACTAATGGGTGGGCAAGAAGTTAAATCTTAGACTGTCTTATATTTGCGGCTTTCTTATTTTTCTCACAAGTCATTAGAATACACATGGACCAAAGTCACGCAAATGAGTTTTTTCACGATCTTTATTTGTTGGAAAAGACAATAGGAAAAAATTTCCAGGGTTTTTCTACCATGAAATTCTTTACCTAATGGTATGACCACATGCATATAGTTTTGTTATGGCAAAATTCACCAGAAATGGATGTTGGCTTGTACAAAATGGGGAAAAAACTAATTTAAAATGTAAACGAACCATAAAAGTCATCGTGTGCTCCATATGAAGTCCTGTTCACTCCATCAGAGTTAATGCAGTTAGCCTCTTCCGGCGCTGTGGTAACTTTGAAACGTTCCGACATTTGCTTATCAAAAGAATATGTTTCCGGTTCTCATAAAGGCCCGCCACAAAATGTGCACTCAAAGCTACCGTCTGAAAGAAATTTAGCATAAATAATGTTCAGTACTTATTTGTAGGCAATTCCCTTTTCCTCTCCTTTTTACTTTCTATTAATTAAATTTCCCAGAATTATTTCTTTTACCCACAAGAAAATGTTACTCAGAATCTATATCATCTTATGAAGTAAGAAAAGTCGATTGAATCCCAATTTGTATGCATAACCGACTTCTCATCTCCATGCTATGAGTTATCAAAAGTAGTCCGCCCTTTTTTCCTTTAGGGTATCTCGTATACATACATGGAGTAAAAATAATTGCTTAGACGGCTACATCAAAAGAAAACAATGCAGTACGCTGAAGGAATCATGTAGGAGCAATGGTGATGAGTTCAAGCAATACTAGCGTTCCTGTGGTGAAGGTGGAAATACAAAGTACATGGTAGTCGTTTTTGTTCAGTAGTTCAAAGCGGTAAAATGTACTAGGAAGAAATAAGAAGGGATTCGGTTTCCTCAAAATGAAGTTCTGCAAATTATCAAGTGTCATTCAAGTTTACAACTAATTGTCTACAGGAAACTTTCATATTTTTTATGGAGAGCTTTTGTGGAAGAACGTATATGGGTGCAGAGTATATCAGCAGTTTATGAAGTACTAAAACTAGTATTGCTAAAAGCGTTTAGCGTTGTGATGTAATTTCCGAAATGCGGGTGGTAATGCAAGACGAGCCAAAACACATAAATTTGGCAATTAATATTAACTGATAACAGCGAATTTAACAATGATTCTGACGGGTACAAGCGCTTTCCCAAATTAAATGATTACACTCGTCATGAAATTATACGAATTTGACTCTAATCAGCAATCAGCAGAGGCCATAAAAGGAACATGATTGGTTCCAGGGAATGAATAAAAGCAGAGCAAATACCGCAGTTGTGGTAAAATACTTAACCGCAATTATGATTACAAATCGTGTAGCATATGGATAATATACTCAACAACTCAACCACCAAACGATATATTGACATACGGTACAATTACACACATTGCGGCACTGTCTGCAGGGCTAATTAATGCCGAGCTGTAACTACTTTTCGGGGGCTACTTCATTGCAAATAATGTGACCAATTGCACACGATTAAATGCATATTAGTTTAATCGCACAAAGTAACTTCCCACCGTATAAAAATAAATTGGGTGTCAAATTACGACAATGCTTTTATTTACTCACAGCATACAAATCACCCCGAACAAATTCCGTTCAGTCTTGTAAAAATACTTACGCTTACAGACCCAAAAGACTAATTCAAAATTGCAACCCACACGTGTGTCTTTGCATGTTACAGCATACCTACAGATCTTGACTAAGGTTTTAAAGGTACAATGTTAATTATTAATAAAAAAATAATTATTACTTCCAGCACTAAACACTATTATGTACATAAGTACTACACCAAACAACAAAACAGCTTTGATCTCGACCGAAAATGAAGGAATGATGAACCCCCACGGGTTGTAGCTCCAATTATGACTAGATTCAAATGCTAAAGGCTAAACAGCACCACAACTATTTCAACTGCATATTAAGTTCCGTGAATACTACAAATCAAGACTTACAACTTCTTGACTGCGTGCATATTATAACTAGGAAAGCATAAGTAAATACTTGTATACAATACATCATAAACAATTTGAATTAAACTTACAGAATTATCCAATTTTGCTTCTTAATTCCGACAACTATTACCATTTTTCAATAAAACATTATTACTATAATTGTATGTATTGCATAATATTCAGCAAAATATAAAGCCAAGATCCATAAATAAATTCATACTACATTTTACAAATTGGTCCAAATACAGTACACACTAAAAACAACATTTGAAAAGTTATGATGAATCCGTTAGAGTTTAAAATAATAATTAATTAATAATAATTAATAACCCAATTCGCATCCTGAAATTCTCAATTGTTATGTTATAGAGACAAATGAATCGACATTATTGAATGGATCAATTAATGCATACTAAGCTTTCAAATAATTAATTTCAATAATTATTAATGACAGGCTTCACAAAACTGTTCTGACGTATTTAAGCTCAATTGGACGGTGAAGGCTCACATAAGTACCATGTGTATAAGCATTAGAAACAACACAAACAAAACATGGGATTTTCTGTAAGTGGGAAATTATAATGCTATAGAATACTTCCAGTTAAATTCATTTCTGTCCCTTCTCAGCTATATTAAGCTGGTACTGAAACCCCCAAAGCTTACATTACAGCTGATTGCTTTGAAAGGAGGAATGCGGATACAGGAGCGGAAGGTAAAAATGACACATACCACAATTCACACATCCTAAATATTTAATAAAAGAATGTAAAGAATAACAAAAAGCCATGTGCAACGGGATGATTTTGTGAATTTTTGGAAACAAGTAAGTAATACTCAACAGATACATTTTCACCTGTTCATTCACCTTTTATTGTCTTCCTTTAGTAAATCTCTTGTGGATGTGCTTTGAGGTAATCTTTCCGGTAAACGCGTATACTCAATAAGCTTATAGATAAAGCTTGAGACACCAGGGGAACAGACAGTGCTCAGGGACTATTGTATCATTATGTAATTTATTTTTATTCTTTCCGCAGGAGATAGATACATCTCAATGTACGTATAAAGATGAGCTTAAAAACATATATAAGTACGGTATTATTGCTTTATACGATTCGAATATAATGGGTATACATAAAAACTGTCAGTCTAGTCTGGACTCTGGACAAAACTAAAAGGCAATAAATAACTGGCACGAAAATAAATTCTCACACAAGCGAAAAATTCGCAATATCACTAAATGACTTAGAAAAATATTTTAAACAAATATGCCAACACAAAAAACATTAATAATTATTATACTTTAAATTTTCATTTGCACTTCTCTTCACACAGGATTTTGTATAATATTTTTTAGATCGTATATATGTTTTAAATCTAGAACGTATACATATGCATTTTTCCTATGTAATGTTGTTACCTACCCTAATAATTTATACAAACATGAATAATATATACGATAGAGAATGAGACAAAAAGCTTATTGGTTTTTTCCTCTTTCCCAATATGCAATGTATTTTTATTAGAGGAAGACACAAAACACACACACACACGGACGGACACACTAAAACTTATTGACAGTACACATTACAATAAAATCTCGCAATATATTCAAAAGGGAATTGAGACAAACGTGTGTGTGAGTTTACACAAACAAAACCAAGTGCTGGGCCAGTGAAGTGATGAATACTCGGTCCGAAAAAGATTATCCCCACCGGATGAATATACTTGCCAAACTAAGCACACAAAGTTTGCAGGTATTAAAAAACGGTGCAAAAAAACCCATTGCGTTTGGTTCATATACTTATTATTATACTATCTTCATAGTAGCAGCATGCATAGCAAGTAAAAGGCAGTAGACGAATTCAAGGGAAACGATTGACATTTCAAACTCTTCTACGCATACGCCAACTTTTTTATACAATGAAAAAAAGGCATGGGAAAAAAAGAAAGGCATGCAAACAAATTTTTGAAATTAGCGCCTTCTCACAAGGATGACTTACTAAAGGACGCGCCGGCGTGAAATCTTCCCATCTACCGGCACGGCATCCATTTCCATTCATTACACTCTCTTGCAGCAGGCTAAACCACCTCAACTGCAGTAAGTTTGGAATTTTAGTGGAGATTTTGCTCTCAGAATTTATAAATTGGGAATTTTCGAGAGATTTCGTGGGAAGAAGTTTTTTTTAAGGAAGATATAAAGTGAGAAGTGAATTGAAGGAAGAAGGTCAAGATGGGTGAAACAAATCAAATGAGTTCCAGATGGGCTGATGAAATTGACGATGATGAATACGGAACTGACATTGCTCCACCAAGTCAAGAAGTGACGATTAAAGATGGGGAAAGAATTGTGGCGGAAATCAAGGTGGATCCTGATACTGGGAAAAAGACCAAAATTATCCGAACTTTCAAGTTGGAGAAAAAATTCGGTAAGATATGATTTTATAAATAATAAGGCATTGTAGAAAAAATATTTTGAACATAATTAAGGACAATGTCATGGCCGGGGATAATGAGGCGAATGATGAACATTTTTCTATGCTTAGATAAAGCGAGGATTTTTGATTGCAGGGAATTGAGCTGAGTAAAAATTAGTTTGATGTTTGAATTTTCGGTTATGGTGGGGTTATAATTATAACTATAATTTCGCAGTTGAAAGATCTTTTTGAACTTGAGAGGAATGAAATCATGGGGGATTTAAGGGAATGAATATAATATTTTGGAAGGTGTGGAGAAATGTTTTGGGGAGTGAATTCTTAATTTGGTATTATAAAAAGAGATGTTTGAATGTTGTTTACCGAGATTTGAAGTTGTAATGACGTGTGGAAATTTTTGCAGTTTCCAAAGGTGTAATTGATAGAAAAAGATGGACAAAGTACGGTCAGTCCAAGAAGGATCCTCCTGGTCCGAACTCAGCAACGACGGTGGTGGCCGACGAGGTTCTCATGCAGTTCCTTACAAAAGATCAAGATCAAATACCGGAAGAGAATCCATTAGCTAAATTGAATGAGCCGAAATTTGTCAAATGTCGATTCTGTCAAGAAAATCACTTTACTGCCAAATGTCCATTCAAAGATTCTGGCCTTCCCCCAGAAGCTATGAATATAACAAAAGAGTTGGATGAACCGAAGAAGGTAATTTAATGGCTTTAGACTTGAGTTAGGAGTAGAGATTAAACTTCCGTTTATTACACTTTGGCTCGATTGTTGGTACTATTTTAATGGGGCTTGAGCAAGAGCTATTTCTTCTGATTTTCTGGTTTGTAATTGATTGAACCTCGTGAAAGAAATTTAATAGTGATGGAAGCAATATCTTTGGCTACAGTATCAACGTTAGTTGAAGTTGGATGGGTGGAATAATTTATGGGTATATTTAGGTTGACTCGGAAACGAAGCCTGGTATTTTTGTACCTCCAGCACTGCGCGGTGGTAACCGTCGGGGAGAAACCATGGGATCAGCGACTAAGAAAGATGAATACACTATTCGCGTGTCTAATTTACCCGAATCGATGAGTGAAACTGACATGCAAGAATTATGCAATCCGTTTGGAAAAACCGATCGAATTTTCCTCGCCAAGGATAGGTATATATTAATTAATTACTTTTTTATTCACTCATTATGCTAATTTGATCTACGGTCGAACTGGTCGAGTGTGTAGGAATTGGCAGCTTGAAATTTTAATTTAAATTTGCATTGACTCGCAACAACAATTTTGTTTGTAATGTTTCAGAACTTCCGGAGTTTGTAAAGGATTTGCCTTCGTGACATACCAGAAGAAAGAAGATGCTGCTCGGGCTTTGCAATCCCTCAGTGGATATGGCTACGATCATTTAATTCTTAATGTAGAGTGGTCAAAGCCGGCAAATAATTAATTTGGGCCGGCTGTATTTCAAGTCTCCGTTTTCAAGTGAATAAAGATAATTTGGAACACATTCAGGATTCAATGCACAGCGTGGATTTTATTCAATTGTTCCCAAAATAAAACAAATCTGAATAGTTACTCTAGAACTATTCATTTTGTACTTCATAAGCTTAAACTTCATAAAAGTTTGAACAATTTAAAATATTTCTTTAGATTATTTTAATTTTCAAGGTTTCTAGGTACGTCCTCTGTCAAGTCTACAGAAATCGTGTTATTTGGATTTAAAACGTAGTTACAATAGACGCTATAAATTTTGTTACACATCAAGTTGAACTTATCCCAATAAAACCACCTACCTACTGCTCAAAATGCGTGGGTAAAAAACTGGTAACCGCCAGTGCATCCTGAATTTATTAAGACACATGTGAACAGTAAAATTAGTAAAATCGCTATTATGACTTAATATTTTACATAATAGTGAGAGTGACATACTGGGTTGTACACCGGGGATGCTGTTAGTTTAGATATTACGAAACTTACAATTAAATTAGCCATAGCTCGGAGTTGTGCCATTGTAAACGAAATAGTTGCAGAATTAATTCAAAATTTCTAAAGTGAATTTAAAAAAAGCGACACCATGATTGGAGAATGGACTCTGTTTAGTTGTGAGGTAAATTATGCTTTTCAATGTAAGCACTGGGTTCACTTTCCTCGACGGAACTTCGAGCCACCCCCTCCCCCTCGACTTTTCTTCTTTTCATTGCCTTTCTTATCGTCTGCTGGACGCTTCACACTAGGAGAAGTTGATATTACCTTAAAAAATCCATCAAGCCTTCCCTGTGTTGACGTCTGACGAGCCTTGGCTAATTTTTTACATCCGTTTCTGATTCGATCTTCCGCAAATCCTGCAATGGAAAAGCCGTGTTGAAACAGTAGTTTTAGCATCCTCGATACGTCCTCAAAATTTTACGGTACCTTTTTCTCCACACAAGTACGCTACCAGTCCCTCTTCATCAGGTGCTGTCCACTTAAGATCAAATGATTTCGGTTCTTCGACTTCTGGTTCTTTAAACAACGCTCTAGCTTCCTTGTACGGCCAATTTTCAGGAATTGAATACTTCTTCTTGTCCAGTTTCTCGACAATGTTTTCAATCGAATGATGAGTTTTGATTAATTCAATGGCCCTTTTGGGCCCAATTCCTTTGATTGAATCGCAGTAATCACAACCAAGAAGGATGCAAAGATCGATAAACTATAATAAAACAATATTTTGAATATCAAATGACTTACTCAACACGTAATAAAAACTGGAGGGCTACAAAACATTGGCTTACTTCATCCATGGTCATTTCTAACGCTTCAAGGACCTTCTTCAAATAAAATTCCTTAATCGGCATCTTCCGAGCTTCACTAAAGGTCAAATGACGGAGTAAAACTTCAGTTCCAAAAGTGAGGGCATCCATATCCTCCGTGGCAACGCCGTAGACAACCCCAGTTTTTTGAAGAACTGCACATTGAGCTTCGGCTTCGCACGGTGCCTATGATCATACAAAACCAGTTAGGAACAAATACCAAGTTTCACAACTTAAAAGCAATAGTAACATAATAATTTTCCGTTATTCACATTAATGAATGGGATTCCCATGAGACCTAACAACTTCTGAGCTTCTTCCACATGAGATTTCGAAACCTTGACAAGTCTTCGGGACTGTTTGTCCACTTCCGCAGTATCTCCAGCTTCTTGCGCTGTTTCTAACGCCTGAAAATTCACCCATGTCCATGTTATCTCGGCATGTACTAAACTACGTTCATTACAAAAGCTAGTATTAAGCCTTCATCTACCGATCTTTCCAAATACTTCCAAACAATCAGCAAACACACAACATGTCCGCGCAAGGTATCCCACTTAGCATAATTATCCAGCATTGAACTAAATTAACCTTCATAGCTTCTGCTCTCTTCTCAGTACGCTTCTCCAATTCTCCGCTCTTCATCTGCGGTGGCTTCCCATCAAATACGTACACGGGCTTGATTCCATTGTCAGCCATTCTTATTGTCCGGTAGAAAAAACCCATTAAATGAGACGTGGTATCCCCATCCGCCGACGTTAACTGCACTCCCTCCTGACGCACGGCAATTAGAAATTGGTACAAGCTCATCGAGGCATCCACAGCCACTTTCCTTCCTGCAAACACAAAATAAATCAAAGGTCACTACCTTAACTTAATGAACCACCATATCAAACTAGCCACATGCTAACTGCAGCAAAGACAGTCTTTACGCAAAAAAACAGGCTCGTCGTCAATGGGCTTTGAATTCACCTTTCTCCATTCAACCGATCAGTTCTTGACATGTGCATTAAAACTGGCCTATCTTATTCTTAAAAAATATAAAACCAAAAAATGCTCTTAATTACCAAAATAGTTCTTGAATTCATTCTCTTTCACTGCATTAGGAGCATTGTCGTAAATTAATTTTGAAAGGCCAAGAATACCCATGGTGGCGGCGGCAGGTGTACAATTTACGATCGTAAAATAATTTCACACACTTAAAGTAAGCTTCTTCAAGATCGAAGACTTCAACTCACGGAACTGTATCACTCCTTGTTCTGTTCTATGCAACAACGTAACAATTAAAATTCCAGTGAATGTGTGTTAGAATGATCAGTGGAATTTCCAGGATTAGCGGCAAAATGTTGTCATTGTCCTCGTAGTGTGGCTTCAAGACTTTTTTATTTCAGACTTTTCGGTGAGTATGTACGTGCACATTTGTGTTACGCATATCAAGTATCCATTCATAATAAAAGACCCGCCAAAAAGAACAAAAACATCTGTTTACATGTCTTTTCTCGAAGTGTGTATCTATGTGCGTGTCTCCGCAATCATTCACTCTATATTCGATGTTATCTGACTGGCCCTGTGAAAAGCATATGTACGTCCACATAAACTTATACGCTATAATCTATTTGCATGACATATGGGGTTCACCTTTTGGATATTTTGGAGTTTGTGGAAAAGCCAACAACTTTTATTAATTACATGTGAAGTTCAAAATATTAAATGCCTAAAGAAAATCGAGCGTACTATTAACTGTGTACAGAGGTCCATCTCCATCCAATATTAATGCAAGAGGATACTATGCAAGAGGACGACCCTGAATAAGAATAAATCTCATCCTTTATATATCTATATATTTACTAAAACATACTTACATACTTACTTACCTGCTAGCAGTGCAAGCATATAATAAAGTGAAAGGATTTTGGATCATTTCTTGTCACATTAAAGTTGTGTGAGGGAAAGTGATATTGGGATGTGAAGTGAAGCATTTTAGCTATAAAAGAAATGTGTTGTTGAATTTAATTAAGGGTAACAAAATATAGTTTTGATAATAATAAGCAACTGAGAGTTCTTATCGTGAGCAATTTGTTTTTATACTAACGAATGTAATTGAGTGCGTGTATATAATAAGTGGACGATACATATTCATTCAGTGTAGGCGTGTAATCTCAAATCAGGTGGTTCCCTGTTGGAACAGTTATAGCAAAATAAACATTACTGATCTTTTAAATTGCATGTGGCACATTTGAAGGATTTACTTTAATCTTTATAGTATTGATGATAGAAATTGGGATTCAGTTTGACAATTCCTTAAAGTGGAAATCAATGTGTATGTGCTGGTGGAATTTGGTGCCTTGAATTGTATCAGTTGAGGAAAAATTTGTGGAAGACCTGTCATTTCGATTTGTTGAGGTAACCCATTATTACTACGTGAATATTACATTGCATGTGAAATTTTGTTAGGCAAGAGGGGAAATGCAAGAAAGGATTTGCATCGTGGAGGAGAAATTCCGTAGTTTGGATTACAAAAAGAATCAGGACGAAACCTGAGATTACGGAGAATTAGATTACCGGAAAGGCTTTAACTAAAGGTGTATTAATTAAAATTCGTGGACCACACCTTTCCTTGCTGGAATTGACTCATGACCTAGATTTTGAATTGAACTTGATTTAAGACGCTGTTTGTAAGATCGCGTAATTATATATACAGAGTGATTATTTGTCATAAGGAAGGAGGTCGTGTTGGAGTCGTATTATTTGAAGGTCTTCTCGTAAATGTGAACTTTGACCGAAACTCGGGATGAGAAGTGGGTATAAATTGTTGGCATTAGTGACTATGATGGCTGTTAATTGATAACATTTTCGAACCTGAAGTTTGACCTGACTGTTTATGTTTAGAAATGAGGTTAAAGTGAGATTACGTATGTAATTCGCAGGAAGGATGTCACCGCAACAGGTACGGTTACGTTGGACGACACATCAAGGAACTCTTGTCGCAGTCCTGCAGTCCTTGTTAGGAAAAAATTGTCTGGTTGATGTAACTTTAGCTGCCGAAGGACAATATGTTCGAGCTCATAAAGTCATTCTTTGTGCCTGCAGTCCCTACTTTGAGGTTTGTGTTCTTATTCTGGCCAAGATAAATATTGGTTATCACGGTCATTTTACTGTCGCAGATGAAAGGTTGTTTGCAGCTGTTGTTGTTTTACCAATATTTTAGGAGCTTCTCAGTATATCGGAAGATAAGCATCCCATTATTGTGCTTCAAGATGTGAAATACGTAGAACTTCAAGCATTGATCTCGTATATGTACTGGGGGGAGGTCAACATAGATGAAGAGAATTTACCTTCATTACTACGTATTGCGGAGGCTTTGCAGATTCGTGGCTTATTTGGGACGCAGACACCATCAGATATGCAGGATAATGCTGAAACGAAGGAGAGTTCATCATCCAAAAGCGAATTACGACACGACAACTCCGAAACGGACCCAGTTACCCCGTCTTCGAAAAGGTTGAAGGCGGGACATTCATCTTCAGGAAAAAGTAGTAGTACTACCACAAATTGTGAAACTTCATTAGCAAGTTCGAAGGATTTAAATGAAAGTGGTGCCCATGATACATATTTAACCTCTGGAACGCACAATTCTGCTCACAGTAGTGGAAAAAAACATTCGAAGGGAGAGAAAACTCGATTTAATCCGTCCCAACCTAGTTCTGCCGTGGAATGTATTCTTAACAAAGATAAGGACAGTACAATGGAGTCTGATTCTCCAGAGCCCAACTCTTCCTTCATATTCGAGAACTATTTTAGCAATGATGAAAAAGATGAAAGTATAGCCCCTACCTCCCCGACACCAGATGAAGATGACAAGGATGAAGAACACTCACAAGATGGACTGCAACTTGGTAAAAGCCTCATTTGTTTTCTGTTGCGTGATTGTGTTACAGCCATTGCAGTCACGCGTCAATAATTCTGTAGATGACATTTACGCAACTGTATATGAGATTGTTTTACATAGTTTATGCGTTTATTATTTGTGTAGGTAATGGATCCGATCAGATATTTCGATGCATCAAGTGTGGAAAACAGTATACTTCAAATAAATCTCTGTGGAGGCATCGGAAATTTGCGTGTGAGGGTAAACAGACGTTTTCGTGTCAACTTTGTGGGAAAAGTTTTTCAAGATCAGATAACTTGCGACGGCACGCCGTTGTGGCGCACTGCATTCAGTGACAAAGTTACCTATACCTCCACGAAATCGACTATAAATTCAGCTCCATACTTCATTCTGATTTTACTTTTGTTTGAGTCGGAGTGTTAAACTACAAGTAATACATTTTGTGTGATAGAAGCTTGTTCGCAGAAACTCCGATACCCTCAAACCGAAAACGGAAGTTATTGCGCACAACTCCAAATTTTTGTACTTAAACCATTTCAGCGATTGGTGTACTTAACTTACATTCAAATCAGCCTCTTTGGTGTTTAAGTCCAGGACGTTCCAAGTATTTGCACAAACCTGCAGCACAATATAATTATTTGCATGAAATGTAATTCATTCTTGGGTTACGAATGATCCGTGTTACTAAGCGAAATTACATTCTTAAAGGTTGTTTTACTACTGTTTATCACTCATAATATACAGCCGTTTTCAGTTTTAGCGGTTGTGTCAACATTGAACTTGACATTTGAGCTCCAGCTACTGTTCTAATTGTCCCTGACATAGTACATACGTATGTTCGAGTCATTCAACAACATTTCGCCTTGTTGACGAATTTTATCCCATAACATTTGTTTCCGCACCTTTAGTCACTTCAGTTTTATTAACTTTATTACGTTGTTTTTGTAATTTTGTGTAGAAAAAAATTTCTCCATCATATTGTTAACCGTCCCCCAATCCGAAAAGGACAGAATTAACTATTCATACCTAAATGACTCAACTATTACTATACAGAATTAGATTTGCTCACATAGTATATACATAATATATGAATTCTGTAAAGACCTTGAGTATACACGATGCCCATTTATAAAATTATATGCTTAAAAGTTACTGCTAAATTTGAGTCAAATAATTATTTACTATATAGTGTAGAGTTTATACAAGTCTTATATTATGTACGATTGTATTCCTAAGTTAGCATCATACAACAACGTACAATGATAAATACTTACAACATCGAACATCGTTTTTTTCTCTAGCACTTCTTTACTATATGTAGACTATTAATCCTTAACTTATTTTATTATCTTTTGTACGTTGATTTAAAGTTTCGATTAAAATTTATTTTTTCCAGCAGCCTCCGTTTTCTTCCGATTTACATATCCATTCGGTCATTTCCATTCACCAACTTCTTATTCAGTCTAAAAATGATACTTAATAGTAAAGACATCATATAAAAACGGCGTTCCAAGATTGAAGACCATTTTAGTATAATTATATGTAGATACTGTACTTATACAACAATAAGCACTTTCATGTGAATTGTGGAAACCAAGTATTTAAATCCAGGTGTTCACAGACATGCTTGGAACTAGGAGTCGAGAATCTTAAGAGTTGGATGAGCTCACTGTCACCTCGTGTTCATGTATAATGTAAATGCTATATGTTTAACAGGCCATTCGTAAATCCACCCCTCATCGTCAGATCTGTGTGATCTGTGCGTGGTTCGTCATCGGTTTGTTGCTGGCCAGCACCAGCACCTAATACATTTTTCTTAATCGGGGGAGATACATGCATACATGGCATTCGCATAATAATAAGAAAGCAGCATGTGTGCTTGTTTGAAAGCAAGCGCTCCTTAAAACGTACACTGAAACGTACGTTGTCCTGCGTAACGTTGTTGTCGACGTCCCATGCGGTTCTTTTCGTTCGCTTAAAAGCATATGGGTTTCCAAAGACTCGACAAGGTTAAACAAATTGTAGGTCTGCAGGCTCTTTATAGACTAATCGCATGGTTCTATAGGCAGCACTCATCTCTCTTCTCTCTCTATGTGTATTCATTTTTATGGCCGTCGATAGTCTATACGACATTATAATATCAGTGCTGAAGTAGCTGAAGCGTGGTTGTGTTAGTTACTATAGGACTTGGTCACTGTATAGATGACTGGTTGAAAGGTTGGTTAGGATTTTAAAACGAATCAGAATTTTATACGTTTTAGTTTCAAACGTTTTTTAAAGACTATATAATCTGAGTTGTAAAACACCCGGAGTGCAGTATTGACTTCCGTTAGGATCAGAGAAGCTGTAATTTTGCATTAGAGTAACGTCGTTGAAGTAGTTTTATTGTAAAGTAGCTATTTACTTGTAATTGGATAAGAGCGCGTGTCGAAATCTTCCAACAGTAGCATTTATTCACTTACTTTTACGAAGTAAAGTCGTCACTGGTAACAAAATTGTCGGAAACCGAAATAAATATGGCAGTTCGAACGCAGTTTGAAAATAATAACGAAATAGGAGTATTCTCCAAATTGACAAATTCTTATTGTTTGGTTGCAATCGGTGGCTCAGCTAATTTTTACAGGTGAGTAGGATGATTTGATTTGTAAATGTAGAAGCAAAAATTATAAGTATTAAAAAAAATTAAGAATTTCAGTAGAAGGATAGTTTTGCATTTGATTATGAATCTTGTTTTGCAGTATCTTTGAATCTGAATTGTCCGAGACTATTCCAGTAGTGCACTCAAGTATTGCGGGATGCCGAATAGTTGGGCGACTTACTGTTGGTGAGTTTGAATTTGTAGAGATTGATATGATCGATGTTGTTGGGAGGCGAAGTTGTAGTTTTACTCTGTCAATTAATGATTACTTAGGAAACCGACATGGTTTAATGGTACCTAATTCTACAACGGATCAAGAATTACAACATTTAAGAAACTCCATCCCGGATTCGGTGAAGATTCAGAGGGTGGAAGAGAAATTATCGGCGCTAGGAAATGTTGTAGCTTGTAATGATTATGTTGCATTAGTTCACCCGGATTTGGACAGAGTAAGTAGAGTTGTTTATCCTGCTATGATTTTACTTCGGATTGTTGATTATGTATCATTATTAATGGGCTGTTGGTGTGTAGGAGACTGAAGAGATATTGCAAGATACCCTGGGCGTTGAAGTATTCAGGCAGTCTGTGGCTGGAAATGCATTAGTTGGTTCCTATTGTCTGTTTACAAATCAAGGCGGAATCGTACATCCCAAGACACCTACAAGTGAGCAGGACGAATTGTCGTCACTGCTTCAGGTTCCATTAGTTGTAAGTGAATCCCTTGTTTCTTACGTTAAATATTTGATTTACTTGACTTTGCATCAATTTAAACGGCCATCTTTCTTATTGATATCGAATGGCTTAGTATTGATGCTATAGTAAATGAATATCGTTTGGAACCATTGGTCAATTTAATCAGTATCTTGACTGCACTGATACTTCCGATACAGTCTAAATTCATTCTAAAAATATTTGACAAAAACGTTAAAGATAATTGCTGGAGGTGGACGACCTCCACTTCCTAATAATGTAGTTGTCGGTCTATATTTGAGGGAGAGGTGAAGCCTCATTTATATAACGCTCTAGAACAGACCGAGTTTTTGTTTCGTGCTTAACTGGTTCTAATTTTTATACTTGCAGGCTGGAAGCATTAACAGAGGAAGTGAAGTTGTTGGAGCCGGTATGGTTGCTAATGACTGGTCGATATTCTGTGGTATGGATACAACAGCCACTGAACTGTCCCTATTAGAAGCCGTTTTCCGACTTAATGCCGGAGCTCCACTACCTCAGCAAACAGCTAATATGCGGGCGGCATTGATTGAAAGCATGAGTTAGATATATGGAACTTAGTTATTTTATTATTAAATATATGCAGAACGAATGTAATCGTGGTTTGTGTTTACGTTTTTTTTTTGTTTACCCGAAGTACCTTCTGCCATCAATTGTTTTCTCAATCCCCTATGGTGTACATAATTTGGTGGAAAAAGAATGTTACTATGCAAGTTTGTTTCGATTAAATATTATACGAACATTTCCAGCAATCAGCTTCATTATTTGTTGGTAGCCAATTAAATGGGTGTGTATCATCGTTTTCATTCACAAAGTTTTGCAACTACAACCGACTTTTTATCTGGTGTGCCTGGTTGACATAATCTGTCTAGTCTGGGATAGTGGGATGGCTTAATTATTATTCTGTATATGAAAGAACAGGTGGAAATCGTTTGTTTTATCCTTTCCGAGCATCACAAAGTAGGTAGTGTGAAAGCTAATATATTTTTTCAGGGAATAACAAATTGTGGCAGTTTTGTACAATTTTATTGACAATTTAACAGCATTTTGGGTTCTATAAGTTGAATGACTAGGTCTGGTTTGTAGAAGACGTACAAGATTTGCTGTACCTAGTCATTAAACTGTTTCTTTAGTTGTAAAACTACAAACTTTGCTTTTCATTCCTTCTATGTATTTATATATGCTCATACTTTTTGATAATTAAAAACAGATTGACAGCGCTTGGTATGCTATTATTTTCTTTTGTAAACATCTTTAAAAGTATAGAACAAACTGCGCTAAAAGGAATCAATAATAACATTATTATTAAAAATCGTAAAGATAATAAAACCAACAACGATAGAGCAGAAGCACCAATCTGGTATCTGGTTCATTTACACGTTCTGGTTAACATCCATATGTTTTCGATTCAATCCGTTTTTTGACTTGAGCTCAGCACAAGACCTTGTCTTGTAAATACCACTGCTTGCTGGAATAGTATTGTTGATATTTTTCTTCCTCTTGATAAAGAACCAGCTAAAAAATAGCTTTTTGCTTTTTTTGGCAACGCTGCGCCCACTTACTGGATCACTGACAGTACCTGAAACTACATTTTTAACGGAGTATGCCACATTCGTACAAGTATGTCTTTCAGTTATATCCACATTTCCCACACAGCCTGCGGATATGGATGGGGGTAACTTTCTTAGGGTAAGATTTGACAGTTGAGGACTTAAGTCACTCTCTCTCTCAAAAAATGACAAGCTAGTAGTGATGCTTCTACTTCCATCTTCATAAACTCTGTGATGTTTATCATGTTGGCTATTCAGGCTATTGTTATTGCATTGATTGCCTTCAGCATCTTTGGTAGAACTTGCGTCGCTTTGTGAATCGCCGCCACCCTGGGCTCCTGGGGGGTTATAAGAACGGCTGCCTCCTGAACCATTGGAAGAATTCTGACCCATGGAGACTAATGAGTGAGGAGCAGCGCTTCCAGAAAATCCCCCAGCACATCCTCCTGATTGCTCATCGCTGGATTCATCATCACGGAACCTGCGTGTGATCTCTTCTCCACTATTATGCCCCCTTGCACCCTTATTTTTGTGCCTATGGGGAGGAAGACTTCGCTTTTTCTTTTCCGAATCTTCGTCCTCCGATGATGAGCAACTGGCTGATCGTTGAGGAACCATGACACGACGGTGGTTGTAATGTGTGCGACGTATGACGTTCCCAACTGCTTGCGGAAGAGGGCCAGCACTATCTTCGACTGAAACATACGAATCCATTAGAACAGACAAATAACACACTGATGGAATGCAGAAAGTTTGGTATGGTAGGATGACATTTAATATAAAACAACAACATACAGTTAGTACCTTCTTCGCAATGGCCGGCGATATCTTCCTCTAATATTGGAAGACTTTTGTCCAGCTCAGAAAGCGCAGATGAACTGAGTACTGTATGCATTCGTGGAGTCTTCTTGGAGCTCTGCGAACCGGTGGCAGAATTGCCCTTAATCTCTAAATCAAGCGGGGCTAGAGAATCATCTTCACCACTTGCAAGATCCTCGGTATCTAAAGAAAATAAATTCTTGTCTATAACATTACAATGCGGCGAATCATAACCACGACTGCGATCAACGAAATCAGAATGCAGTAAATGTGTTAACATACTTTGGACTGATTACTTTTCGTTACATTTAATTACTCAAAATACTCGGTGCAAACTTCTGTAGCAATAAATACGAAGGTGAAATCGCTGAAACTAATAAATGAGGTGGGTATGAGATGAGCTAGCAGACAAGAAAAAAACAAATATTTTCTCAAATTGCTTTTGGATAATAGCTAACACAATACTGCATCCAATTTTATTTTATTTAAACGAACTATAAAAACCCCAAAAGTATTTGGTGCTTCAAGTGACTGTGGATTGTGGAAGAAATGCATCGTAGCAGTTCTACGCTTTTCGGTACTAATACTGATGGTTCCTATGATTTAATATCCTTGCTGCGAACTAAACATCAGCTTTACTACTTCCTAGCCGAAGTTTTGGCCGTTCTCTATTTGATTTTTCTTGTCTGCTACTTTAGTTTTAATGAAATTGTAAGTTCGATGATCATGGAAGCAAAATTTATTTAGAAAATGGTTATTGTCCTATGTTGAGAATGGAAATGCAATTATTTGTTTCTTGTGCTAGATCAACACTTACATGTAAATAGCTAATCGCTCCAAGCTGTTTCATGTCACTCAAGTTACGCTACGGTAAATTAATAGTTTTTGTTTAGTTCTATACACACTTTCAGTATTACTTGTGGTTGGGTGGGGAAGGAAAACACTTTAAAATGACGGGGTTCAGCAAATGGAAAACTCAGTGAACCAAGGCAAACGAACAAAGAAAAATACCCGCTGTTTGTGTACCGGTATCGTAGTTGCCTCCAGCGGGAGAAACTTCTATAAAGGAATATGGCGTCGGAAATATATCAAAAATTTATTTCCCTAAAGTCATGAAGGAGCATAATGGAAATCTTAGTCGTCTTGAAATACAATGCTACCGATTGAATAAATACGGTTGATTTTTAACATGCTTACCAGAGCTCTTTCGCCGATCATGCAGAGATTCTAACGAAGCCGTCAGCGCTGAACTAGTGCCAGGCTTATCATCACCTCCTTCGTTATTCCCTCTTTCACGGAGTAGCTTTTCAGCAAGTAAGTAGAACGTTGAAGTGACATGATTGTATGCATTCTTTTGTAGTGCCCTAGGGAGCATGAAGTAAATAAATTTCAATCTTTCGAGTACCAAACCGATAAAGTTCGAAACAATTACGAATTACAGATTGGACAAATTGCAAACCTACTCAAGGATTTGTTCTCGGGTAGTGATTTCGCCAACAACCATTTGCTGAACAATGGAATTCCTTTCCTCGGGTGTTAGCCGATGAGCGGATATCAAAGGATTTTGTACCTGGGAAGGAAGATGACCTCCCTGGAAAAATTATAAAAAAGTTGTCTACAGCTTCAAACTTATGAAAGTTTTTATATCAGACAATTAGGCATTAGAGACGGAAAAAACACGATAGTTTTGTTCTAGATGCTTTACCTGGATTATCCAAGGATCTTTTTCAATCTCTGCTAAAGTAGCTCGCTTTTCAGGATATCTTACAAGCATTCTGCTAATCAGATCTCGACAAGGGGCTGACACATGTGGGGGTATCGAATACTTAACATCCATGATCATAGTTAAAGTCTCAGAATCATTAGCTTCTTGGAAGGGCGCTCTTCCACAAACTAACATGTACAAAATCACCCCCAGCGACCAAATGTCTAGAACCATCCATAAAAATTACGTTATTAATAATAATAATAATAATTGGTTTATTGTCTTTCTTGTATACACAATTACAACGCCTTTTGTGCTTAACGGTAACAAATCCATTAAGACAAGGCGATAAACAATTTCAAGTTCAAGAAGCAATTGAAGATTGCAGAAATTATTCCTTGTATAAAGTTGGGATCGAAAATCATAAATAACCAGGCTTACCGACAGCTGGAGCATCGTAAGCGTCACCGAGGAGGATTTCAGGTGCAGAATACGCTAATGATCCACAAGAAGTGTCTAACTTTACACCTGGACAAAATCTGGATTGCAAAAAGTAGTACAGTTGAATAGCGGTTCAAATTAGTGCAGGATGAGAGTAATTAGTGATAAAATTGCTGATTTACCGATTAGAAAACCCAAAATCAGTCAACTTCACTTGACTATCCGTGGGGAAGAAAACAACATTCTCAGGTTTGAGGTCGCGATGACAGACATGGAGCTTATGGCAATAAGACACAGCTGCCAATATTTGAGAAAAATATTTTCTTGCAAGATCTTCATTGAGACCACCTGAATTACACATATAATAATTCAAATAATCAATTTAGTTCGTATGTAAAATAAAGAACTTATGCTGACTCTTCTGCCTTTTATTGACAATTGTCAATAGATATTATCTATTGGATAAATTATATTTGAGCACTAACCTTGATGCTTTAAAATCAAGTCATACAAATCGCCTTGGCCCAGCTCTAGCACTAAATACATCTTTGTCGTTGTATCTATCACCTCGTAAAGCCTTACGACATTCGGATGCTGCACCAATTTCATACAAAGAACTTCCTTCAGAAGGCCTTTCTGAGAAATCGCATCCAGTTTTGTCTTGTCAATGACTTTTACTGCAACCTATTTTCATTCAAAAATATCAAATTACTGCAGTAGATTTTATTGAACAATGTAAACTTCCTCCGAACCATAACGATAGTCATAGTCTTAATATAGGATACACTTTGTATAGCATGATACATATGTTTTATTGACATAGAAGAAACGTACTCTTTCCCCCGTGAACACATGTTTGGCTGCTTTAACAACCGCGAAGTGACCCTTGCCCAGAGTTTCCTCCAAGTCATAAAGTCCTGCCATTTGACTCCCAACTATACCCGTCACTATGGGCTTTCTGATCGCGGGTTGTAGCGTATTTTTCCTCATCTTGGTAATATATCCTCTGCAGTCTCAACCTAAAAATTCCACATTCATTTCAAGTTAGTTGTGGTATGATACCATATATCTCCATCATCGCTTCCTTTCAGCGTATGCAGTTATGCATTTCTCAAAATTCAGAATGCAAATATGTTACGAAACTAGAAACAGGTTTTAAATTATAAAGTTGTTCAATCAATCTAGTAGTACAGCAATCTATACTTCTGACAAAAGCAACCCCTGGGATGATGGAATAAAACATACTGGAATTGCTTCACATTTAAAATATGTAGAAACATATCTCAAGGTGAAAGCCACTAGTTTTTTTGGATCAAGATTGTTACAAAAAAGAGAAACAACATTATTTCTTAACCAATTACAATAAACGACCGACCACAGCTAGTAACTTAGTACAAATGTAATTTCACAAATAAAACTAGAAACATTTAACTTCACTAATAAAAAAAATTACCTGACTGGTTTGGTTGCGCCTTTCTTTACAAAAAGCGCAGAGTTCCGAAATGTTACTTGAAGTAAACAATTTTATTGTGTAGAGATATAGATATATATATATATATATATTTGACTCTTTTACAAATTCTTCTTAAGTTCTACGTTGAGAAGATTAGAAACTAAGTTTTAATACAGTTTTATTCGACTCAGTCACATGTACTTCCATTTTCCTAATTTCTTATTATATTCAGCCTTCCAAATAATGAAATCATTGCTATACTTGAAAATAATTTCATTTCATTCATATTCCGCTCTGCCATTATATTTCTCACGTTTTTCCCCTACATACTTCAATAATAACACTAGTAGTCTGCGGGATCAAGTGTTCGTTTCGTTGTGGACGTACAAGAGTTTGTAGCCAAAGAGATATATTATAGATATACACAACAAATGTGCATGTGCTCACATATAGGATACAAATAATATTAAGTTCAGAGACTGCACACACCAAACTATATTTATGTTATATGCACGATGCGCAGTTTTAATCTTCTTACAAATCTTTAAGTATAAATGGCCTTTAAAGTTCGAAGCTGTTTGTAGGCTAGACCACTGACAACATTCGCATGATGACCGTCATCGTCCAGGTCGTCACTGCAACACGCAGAGAGGATGATCATTCCCAATTTACACACAAGGATAAAGGATAAGTACTATACTCCTCAGAGAATCCCACAACTATCATGATCACTCCACTTTTATGTATATCAAGATTAAGTCACCCAATCTTAATATAACTTCCAATAGCCAAAAGTGGCCTATCACAATTGACGGATCTCCCTATATATTCTCCACTCTCTGTTAAACTGTCTTCAAGTTATTTTAATCCCAAGCAAAATATCCTTTTATACAGATTTCAAATTGCAATAATCCCACATAACATTTAATAACTGTACCTCACACTATAGTATACACAAAATCTTTTTAATAATTACAAATTAGTCCTTTCGAATTTCAGTCCAATCCAATCCACCAACTCACAATTTCAACTCATTACTCGCGATCAGTCTATGTTCTATTACCCTTTTCCAGCTTAGTACCATGTATAAATGCTTGAAAATCTTCAAATCTCCTCCACTAATCTTCCACCCTCACAAATTCAACTGCTTGGAAATTCTTCAATTCTGCATACACAGCCCGATGACTCTCAAGCCAAAACAAACTCCGACAGAATCATACAATGGACAATGCAATTCACCGACGATATATATATACATTCGTGAATCTTCAATTCACTTTCTCAAAAATATTATCGGATCCAGCACAATTGTAATTACAATAAGTTCATGTCTATAAACAAAAATACAGCACCCAACAGTCTGTCACTACCGTCAACACAAACAATCCTTCACAACTCAACCAAATTTTTTTAATCCTCCAAAAATATCCCTTGAATTATTTCAATTACATAACTCACACAAATTCATTGATGGCACACCCCAAAAAATTCATTTAGTTTACACATTCCCCCTCCAGGAACATCACAAATTAGAAGATATTGTTGGCCAATACACAAGTCCCAGGGCTGGTAGAAACTAGTAACTTAATCCGAAATTGAACACATTTCTCTTTTTAAAAAACCACAGGATTTTTCCTCAACCCAAATAACTTCCCTTCTTGATACGAGATCAAAACAATCTATATGTACATATAGATTGACTGTTTATATTTATATAGTTTATAAACTACAGCTGAGGACTTTGACAACTTGCAAAAAAATTATAACATGGAGAGAGAGAGAACTATAGAATGAGATGAGAGAGAGAGAGGTGTAGGCAGAGGGTAGAACTTATTATCCCATGAACTGTATATAGACTCTAGTTGAAAAGATCCAACCAAATAATAGTTCTGGTTTTTAACGAATATTTTTGTCGATGTACTATTTATACAAATATAATGATTAAATGTATACTGTCTATGTGGACTTTACTTAATCAGTCTTCTCTCATCTTCATAGAACTTGACCAATTTGATTAAGTGAGTTGTTGTTGGTTGAGTTCGGATTTTTTCGAAGATGAAATCTGAACTGAGTCTTTTAATACAAGGGGAGATCCACCAACTCTGCGCGCACGTCTTTTTCCGGTGACGTCTCCTCGTCATCTTGCAGACTTGAGCAATTGAGCAAAGCGGCTGCGCTTAAAAAACTCCTATGTTAAAACCTCCATCCCTACCACTTATGTATTTATACGTTGGGACCCTCACAATTTGGGACGTATAGGGTATACAGTACTAATAAAACATTCCATATATTTTGCATGTACACACACGGGCACCAACAAAAATATAATATTATTTTAGACTTGAAACTCAATGTTATTTAACGTTGTAAAAAGAGAACTCTCATGGCAAAACTCACCAGCTATAAAAATGTTTTAAAATTTAAAGCCATTCTATTTATGTACGTCGATATCATTCAGATAAAATACATGTTGCTTTTTGAGCCTATGTTACAATTTTATGCAGTATGCATTATAAAGTACATAAGATGCTACAAGAAAATTTATTGCTTGCAGAAAGGTCGGAGGTTAACCTCATTGGCAAGGAGCATTCAACAAATATAGAAGGATCGTGGGAGCACATGTATGCGAATGACTTGTAGGAAGAAATACGGAGGATTTCAACACCTAATCCATATATCTATACATATGTACACGTAAGTACATTGGAGGTCTTCCTGTTATTTAATGCTGAATTTATAGGTCTGTTATACATTCATCTACTATTTCATGGCGTGGTAAGAGAAGGATGCTTTTTCAAAAGTAAACTGTCCAATATGTATAATGTATTGATTTTTGACTTGCATTTGGGATATATTGGGAGGCGATTAGGGAATTGAGGAGGTTTGGAATGCCTGTTGGGAGAGAATGTATATAAGTATATAGTTTACTTGTAAATATATAGGAAGTATTTTTGATGGGAAACTTTGGAGGAATGTAGCGCTTTGCCCCGGTGATAATGTAGAAAGTTTTTAGGCTAAAGAAGGAAGTTGAGGGCAATTGTATCAGTTTGAAGAATGATGGACTTTCTTTGGGAAATGTTTCCCATTTATTTTCTAAAGAGACTGGTATTTATTGGTGGAGGGAAAAGGAGGCTGAGGCGTAGTTGGTGTAGTATTGAGTGTATGTAATAAATATAGAAATGGAGCTTTAAAAAGATATGATTGTTTGTGTGTGTGTGTGTTGGATTGGAACGAAAGGTCGTTAGAATTTTTTGTTTTCGAAGAGGAATGAAAACAAACGTGAGGATATGTAGCTGAATAGGTTTGGGTGCTTTAATGATGCATTGTTAAGAATTCTCTAGATCGCCGGGGGTATACTTAATGAATGGTTGATTGAGGAGGATAGTGATTATGGAAAAGAAGAAGTAACTGCTGGTATAAAATTTTCATGAGGTTTTCGGAATTGTCAGTAAAGAGGATTCGGGTTGGTTTAATTGGATGAGGACTATTTTACCGTTTTCGGAACATGGTGAGTTCCATGTAGCCCTGGAGGATAATTTCCATGGAGAGTAGTTTCCAATTTTCAAGGATGTGAGTCCCGTTGTGTGGAAGGAGGAAAGGTTGCCTTTGTGACGTATTTTCAAGTTTGCTGGAGACAGGGACTAAAATTGAGTGAGAGCATCGTGAGGATTGCGGAGCATGGCCTGGAAGGTAGTAGGAATTTGCACCCGTGAGGAAACCGAGGCATCCTTACACTTGAGCATTGATTTGGATTGGATGAGTAGTCAAAGGCCGAAGGAAAGGATATTCTCCATAACCTCCTCCATTTAGAGATTTGCGTTCTTAAATGTAGATAGACATGGACACGGCGGTGGATGTGGTAGCGCTCTTATACCTAGATAATGGCTTTAGGTATTAATATTCTTCAGGCGTACTCCTGTTAATGGCAGCACGATGCATATGCGGATATTTTGGTCCATAAATTCATTTTATAGCAGAGTATCCGGAGTGAATAGTGTACATTTGGGTTTCTATAGAAGTAACAGGATTATTTTCCTGGTATCATATTAGGAACTTGGCTTAGGGCAGGCGGCAATTAAGTATTTATGTACGTTTTTTTAAGGATCGCATGTTGATCATTTCATAACTTCCCAAGCAAGTCAATAATTATTATTGTTTTGCGACGCAAATTCATTCAACCATGAAAATTCTTGAAATTATTTTCTTCTTTTAATAACTATTATTCGGGTCTGAATTTTTTATGAGCATTTCTATATACTTTTCTACTGTGTTAGTTTGGATCGATATGAAAAAGACAAGAGGCGCAGAGAAAAACAGTTTGGAGTCATTTCTGGATGGAAGCCGCATGCACAAGTGCAAAACCTGGTGCAGGCCAACTATATAGCTTATTTTCTTTCTTCCTGGATTTTCAGTTATAACTTCCAGGAATGATGAAGAAGTGAGTATTGACTATGTATAAAAGGAAGTATACTTACTCGAGAACAAATGAAGTTTAGCTGAACAAATTCACACTTTCAAACTGCAACGGCAGATTACCTATAGGTGGAACTTCTTCCAGGAGGTAGATTAAATCCTGCTTTTGTTAATTTATTTCACAGTCATGTGAATGCAAGTATAGAGCGAGTGTATATCATTTTCATTTGTGGTATTATCAATTATTGTAGCAATTTCTTTTATGCACATATTTCTTGTTTCGATTAATCATTTGAAATTACATTTTCTATCGTTTTTTTCGATACCTTGTATACGTACTCAGTAATTATAATTCCTTCCTGGTACTTATGGCAGATGTGACTACAATATACTTATGTATTTATAGGTTTCTCGAAAAAAGGTATTCATCATTTTGACAATTGAGGTATGATAGGTATGCACTTACGTTTCGTTACTTTGTTAATTGATCGATCGAGTGGGTATAATGCGATTTTTGGCCTGACGACAATACCCCATGCCGAGCCAATGAGCAATTTAGAATTAGAATCGATTCTGATTCTAAAATGTGAGAATGAAACGCTAAGGTTGTATTGTAAACAACTTTATATCTGTTCACAATTGCAGAACATTGAAAATTGACTGGGAAAAACACCTTGACAATCACTTACATAAACCTCTTGGATAGGCCGTTTGTGAATAAGCTTGTCAGGGTTATGTATAGAGAATTACACATGTGCTCGAAAGCTACAGTAAAATAATACCAAATCGCAGCTGATTGCTAAACAGTAGTTATATTCCATATTATTGGATTAATTGACAGAATAACGAGGTTTAAATTTGTTTTTGCTTTGCATCCCACATGTGCTAAATCAATATAGCTAAAATGAAATGGCATGCAAGGTGCATGAATGACAATAATTTCTAGTCGAAATATACGAAGCTTTTTGTAAACTAAAATAAGATAAACCAATGGTAGGTATATATGTATTAGCTAGTTAAGCTTTGTGAGGTAAGGTAAAGGTCATGGGTCAAGGCAATGGTACTTAAATTTGTTAAACTGAAGCAATCATATTACAGCCGGGTTTTGATTGAATGTCAGTAGTTTAATAAACGCTTTCGTATTTGGTTTTTACAATACTCTCTCACTACTACTTTTATAGGAGGAAATTGTAATACTTGTATTCAAATGCACGTACAAAACTAACTCTACATCCTGATGTTAATTAATTAATTAATTAATTAATTACTTTACTTATGATGATAGTTACGGCTAACATCACACACGAAATTCATATGAGGTCTTTATTCCTTACTTAATTATACGTGATTTTTAAGTACTCTTGAAATTATCTTTGGAACTTAAGAAAAAGGAATAATGATAATGTGTGTTATTTACGTATATGCTTTTGAGGTTACTTAAATTTTATATAGAAGTAATTTTGTAACTAACGCGTGTCTACAGGTCTTGCAAACTTAATCGACTATGCACTCATACATACCTACTTTCTGTATAAGCTTGATATGATGCAAATTTGAAATAACATTAAGATTTGTAAGGAACAACTGCATTTATACCTCGTTAGTAGTTCCACACTACTACATTTGACAATAATAATTAATACAACCACTGACGCGTACGAAATTACAGCACTACTTATAATCATTTCAAGCTAAAATGTAGACAGTGGATTCCGGCACCTCGAACCACATCTAAAACTATATAGCTTGGGTTGAAACACTCACGTTTAAAAAGTATGGTGAAAATACCCTGTCAAATATCATTTCCTTGCGCGCTTTGAATCTACCAGTCCTGCATAAAAATCGCGATTGCTTGTTTCTACATACACAACGATAATAATAACAATTATAATAATTCTTCTAGCAACGTATAAGTAATCATAGATTTAAGGAAGCGTTATAACGTTATAAGTATCTCATCTCAGCAATGAATTTTCATACGGTTGGTTGCTGAGTTGCTTTCTTTGTCATCTTATATTTAATCTACCAGAATCTGGGTAAAACTAGACATTTTACAATCACAAGCAATGTTCTGCGTGGTAAGTATGTTGTATTGTTAACAATAAAATAAATGCAACACGATATCTTCAACACTAGAAATAATCATGTACACACAATCTTTGAAAAGGGGCATTTAAATTAAAAGGAATATGGAATATGGTACAGAAAATAAATATTATTTAGTATACATAATACTATATGCTGAAAACATGTGTATAAATATTTGTTTGGAACTGCGATTCCAAAGGATGGGAATACATAGAAAAGCAGTGAAATGAGTTCTCATGTCACATTATGGGACAACAGATTACAAGGAAACCATAAAAATTTTTCCATACCTCAAATCGTAAGTGTAATTACACAAACACGTACATTTCTAGGCGCAGTTGGTTGTTGGTTACAACATTATTTTCCTCTGCATTTTTATTTTGCACAACCATACAAGTAAAAGGTATGGTATACCCCGTATACAACTTCTGCAATCAACAGACTTAATTTTGCTTAATTATTACACATTAAGCGGCAGCTGATTGTAGGACACATTTTATGTTCGGAATGCCCTAGGATCCGGAGTGTGACCGTATAAACCAATAAAGTTTATAAAGTTTATCATGTATCAACAAAAGTTACGTATACATTACAAGCACTGCAATAAAAAACATTTATATCTAGTATTTTATAGTAGATTGACGATTAAACTAAATAAATTCAGATGCGAAATTTCCATTCGCTAAGTCTTCCTGTATAATAAGTAGATATGGTATCACAGTAGTGCACACAATGAAGGCGTCCACATTAATTGACTGCTAATATAAGTTTTGGTATTGGAAATCATTTCCGCTGGGTGACTACTAATCTCTTCGATCTTTTACTGGGTTTACAATGGTATATCGAATTACGGTATCTAGTTACATAGTTTTTGTAGTCAAGTTGGTAATTAAGAAATAAAACTTTTCATAAAAATGTATTTTTTTGCATTACCCTTGCATGGAAAAAGTGACCAGAGATCGAGAAAGACCATTTTAAATTTACATTTTCCCATGCAGTCATTATAACGAATAATGTGAGAACAAATAAATTATTAGTCTTGTTTTTTGATGTAGAACATTGTAGATAATAATTATTAGACATGAGACAAATTCTTCCCCGAGGGATGATGATACACAGCGGACGCGTATTTCGTAGTTGATGCTTGCTTTGAACCGCATATTCTCTGGAAAAATCTTTGCCATGACTCTACTGTTTTTCCAGACCAAATCCAAACTCCGGATGTTATTCCAACAGCAAGGGACATAAAATATCTGTAATATTGATTGAAATTTATAATAATTCTCGTATAGCCACACGTTTCCACATAAACTGATTGAGTCTGATTGTGATAAGAAAAATAAAATAACAAAAGAAACATCATCAGGAAGACACTGTATAGACAAGAATTAGTCAAACCAAACTTACTTGAGCATGAGGATTGAATACAGTGGTTTTTGAACCTGAGGCTCACAAGTGCATGTTATTCCGCGCAACCACTGATGCTTGGCTGACATTTCATACAAAAATGCTGCTATCACGGCAGAAGCTGGTAGCGTATAGAGGACTGAAAATACTCCAATCCGAATCATGAGTTTCTCCAATTTTTCAGTTTTAGCCCTTCCTGCTTGCCGCGCAATCACCTATTCACGTAAAAGTAAGAGGGTCCACCCATGAGAATACATAGCAATAATATCCACCTTTTCTCTGTGCATACAATATGTAGTAACAGAACGAACGAATGTGCAAATTGAAAACTAAAATATATATCAAACCCCCTTACCTGTCTTATTCTAACAAGAGCAATGAATCCAGCGAGTAGAAATGATGTGCCCAAAACTAGGAGAATACCAAGCGGAGCCACGATATATATCGACAATCTCAATGGATCCTGAAAATAATAACCTGAGTCAAAACACTACTTCCAATTCATACCATGAGCTTCCTCTCTCAAAATCCCTGTCAGCCATTAATCTCCGCTATAAATGCATTACATTTCAACAACGATAAAGCACTATAGATTCAATGAAGGTGTTAGTAAATTGCTTTAGGTAGTTTTCCAGAACGTAAATCACACTTTCAATTTCTACACGAGCACAGATTATATGTACAAAACAGCGGAATATAAATTGCTCCGAAGAGTTGTAAATTGCTCGGAGCAATGTTGAAACCACTCCTCTCGTTAAAACGTGTAGCAATATAAGATTAATAGCGTGCAAAAATGATCACAAAGATTTCCTCCCTCGATATTTTTCACACATATGGCAGCCATAATTTTATGGAAATAGTCTCAGCCTGGGGATTGCTTATCACAACCAATTTTCAGGCCTAGTACTTAAGAAGAATCTCAAAGCATACTTTTTATTTTCTCTTTGTGAAATAAAATAGTAACGTCAGTAAAGTAAGCTCAATCTATACTTATATAACAACTTCTACATCAAGGGAATCAACTTTACTAGAAGAAATTGTAGGTTCAAGAAGAATGCTCACGAAGACGTACCTGATTCCCGATAGAGCAAATACCGGAAATGGCATCACCATCCACGGCACCATCAGTGATGGCAACAAAAGTGCCCAGAGCAGGAAGTACCCACGCTAGAATGTGGAAAAGATGTGCGTGCGATGCAATAGCCTCCGATCCCCACTTTAATCCTGCAGCTAAATACCATGTGAGGGAAAGCACAACCCACCTGGAGAATCATTTGAAATAAAAGGTCTTTGAGAAATCAAGTATCTATTATAGTTCTTTGGCATTACATACATCGAGTAGACATTTCCTAACTTATTAAAGTAAGAAACATTTGAGTAAAAAGGCAATATCTAGAAACACATACCATAATGACGATGCCATTCCGAAATAATAGATAAGCAGAAAGACGACTGTACACCACGCGGACGTGGGTCCAGTTTCTATTCCGTAGCGTACGACGTTTCCTTTACAAGCAATCTCTTCATGCCCTCTCCACAATCGAATTAAATAACCTACGGAGACCATTAGGTAGCAAGCTGAAAGATACACTATGGGTCTCTCAGGGTATTTAAACCTGTCAATTAAAAAAATATATATCAGCTCCTATCCTCCATAAACTTCCCTTAACACTTAATTCTACCATAGAAACAGCTTGTACGGGATAGAGAATAAGACGTCGTACAAGACTTTTTATAACTACAGCCTGGGAAGAAAGTTAGATTAATTTTTCACCATCCCCATCTATTTATAATTTAGCTACGTATAGAGGGTCCATTAAAGAGAAGTAGCAAGGAGCTAAGAGCAGCCATTAAATACCTGTTGGGATCGATAAGAAAAGTAAGTAAAGTGATGAAAGTGGTGAAGCAGCAAAGGCCGGACCACAGGGATAGCCACCAAGTGGCGAAATTAATTTCATCCGGAGATCCATAGTCTCCACGGCACGGCAGCGCACAATTAGTCGCATTTCCAGTTACGATAGGATGATTGCTCCGGTTAAAGTACGGACTCCTGTCGTCTAATGATACCAATGGAGGCTTGCACTTACAATCGCAATTGTTGTCATTCTTCAGTAATCCCCCATAATTTCCAATCGGAGTTTTAGCTTTCGTTTTGGTCGGCGTTCCCTTCGGAACTGGTGGATTTTCAAGTGTCGTTGGCGACGGTGCTTCTCCTTTCCTCTCATCCATACACATCCTTTGACCATACTCCGGGAATCCGTCACATTGCATACGAGGTGGCCATTTGAAGCCATACTGCACCCTGGAAGAAAACATTAACCTTTCTTTAAGCAACTATGTAAATATTTATAGTTAAGGAATACGCAACAAAAAGTCAAGTAAGAAAATAAAAGCAGGGCAATTTGTAAAAGCGTTCCTTCCATTACAAATCGACGCAAATACATTAAGGACATTCATAACATCAATTCCTCTCTGCACTTGCGACTACCAAAACAGCCGTGAACATCTTCAGTCAAGTTCAGTCTCATGAAATATTAATACAAGATGGGCTTTTTATGAAGATTATACACATTTGGCCTGAGTCATAAATTTAAAATACTCTCAAATTCGTACACTCGAAAAACTTACGGGCAGAAGTGGCATATTCTTTTGTTTCATCGTTTATAAATAGAACGATTCAACTTCAATACATTCTTCACAGGCTAAAATCGTTGTAGTATCGTTGTCTCCAACTCCACGTGCATATTACATCTATAGCCACATCATCAACACTTAGCACAAAAGCTACTGCGCTACAATCCTATACACAGGAAACAGGAACAATATCCTCCCTGCATCGGAATCATATATGTATACTCAAGGAAACACACTAACTCTGTGTATCTTGATCAGGCACTTATTATGCAGTCTCTCTCAAAGTAAATTACAAGACTGTTCATGTGGAGCTGTTATTAGCAAGAAAGTAAAGATTAGCGTGTGATTGCTTTCCTACTCAAGCCTTAAGGTAAGAATAATAAATCATTCCTTGATAGACTTACATGACAGGTTCGCAGCCATGGCGTGCTCGCTCACATACTGATCTGCACGGAGGAACTCCTCCAGCAAAATCTTCCAGACATATAGGAACATACAAGGAGCACAAGAAGAATCGAAGGTCTGGAGAACACTTTATTTCTACCAAGGGCCAATACTGGTGAACTTCCATACCTGCTTCCTCCTACAAATCAAAAGAGACTTTTTCTTCAACAATTCCATGTAAATTATCAAGATCACAAAAGCGCATGCCGCTTTGCAATTGCAACTTCAGCAACCAAAAAAACCTTTTCCCCAAATTAACGGGTTTCCTATTCTCTTTAATACTATACAAAGCTCCCTACAAAATACCAAGTACATTGAAGGCATGTGTGTCTATAACCTCTTGTACGTAATTATGTACCACTCTACACAAAATGTGTATTTAATTTACATGCATATTATGTACAGAGGTAGGGTTCCTGCATACCCAAAAAATCCATTCGGAGCTTTAATTACTAAGATTACTCCAGATCTTTATCATAACGACTCCGTGCCGGACGTTCAAATTCTCTGCAATGACACGTTGCCCCAACAGCACTTACTGATTCAGCCTAAGAACCGACACAATTTCTTATCCTCAAAGCCATGCAAAACTTCTAAGAATTTTTTTTAATAATAGAAATTCATCCTTTTAAGACTGAATGAAAAAATTAGAGGCATGCTAATAATTCTCGCTATATTTTCTGCTCATGTGTTGCATGTCCATTCAACGTTGGTGTAAGTTTCGCACGAAAATAATTAAAATAAAATTACAGGTAGTAATTAAAAAGTGAAAATGCTTAGAAAAAACATGTGGAGCTTACCTGGGATTCATGATTAAACTGATTTGGCATTTGTGTAAAGTTATAGCCAATTCCTTTGCACATGGGAATGGTAATCTCGTCGCACCGAGATGAGGAGGTGCCGGCTGCATCTTTTGTAGCAGTTGACGTCGGCAAGGACGCAAAAATAACCAAAGAAAAAATAATCGAAACAAGTGTTTCACTTTCTGCCCAGCCTGGCATCGTTCGTAGCTTTCTCACTATAAAGTTGTAAGAACTTTTTTTTACGACAAAGTTGTTTGACAGCAATTTTTCCGAGTTTCGATTTTCAACTCACATTATTGTTAGTTTATTTATAATGTATAGTCAAGAACACAAGGGTAAAAAAATTCCATGGGTCTGTCACTTGTCGTTGGGAAGAAGTGAGCTATTTCAATATCCTTACAGTTTTGGTCCAGAGAGACTGAGTTATAAATGAGAATAAGAACGGTTGCTCTACGTTTAAAGGCTTCGTTTTCTGCGTGTTCCAAGCTTGCAGTTTTGCTTTACATGTTTTTGTTTTTTTATATATAAGGATACACAAAGTGTGAGCGTATATATACTGTAGCGTATTTACCGTGTAGGATATCAATAGCACTTGATACAAGGACTGAGCATATGGGAAAGATGGGAAGTCGCTCCACTTTTAGACACAAGTTCAACTTCTACCGTATGTAAACTTTATACACTTTTTCAATCGTTCTGCATTATACAGATGAAAGCCAGAAGGTTTGAAAAATTCCTGAATTTTTCTTCCACTCTGACAAGATTATACACAACTGCCAAAAAAAGACCCGGGCTATGAGTTTCATAAGTGCTGGTATAGTAAGAAATCTCAATTTATGACAAGTGGCAATCTGTTTGACAAGGCGGCACGAGTTCTCAAATCAGAGTTCATGTCTACTCCATTAAAGTATTTATACAAAAGTAATTCAATCCTTTGGAAATTGTTTTTATTGCTGTAATAATTCATGAAAGGAAACTGACACTACTCACTCCATTCCTCGTCCTTTCTCTCTCCCGAGTCCTCAAATTTGTAAACGATGTAAATAAATACACCTGAAGTGATGATATGAACTTCTTCCATCCACCAGTATTCAATTCTACCTTTAAGGTATATATGTACAACCAAAAGCGAAGGTTATACAAGGGAAAATTCTCTTTGAAAACAATCTGACGTCTCTTGAGAAAGATGTGCTCCCTGAATTTTAGACAAATCCATCCACATGTGCTCTCAAATCCAGTTGGTATATGAGCAGAGGAAGCTTTACGAGTAGACCTCCTCCTGACAAATAACAAGAGGACACTGTATACATATCCTATACACAATAATACAAGAATAACAACCTGCAAAATTCAATAATCATCATGTCACAAGGGGATTGACGCGCGTCTTCTCTTTCCCTTCATACGGATATTGCGTAACGATGGATCCCTACACATATCAATGTGTTTACTTACGGTACCCTTAAAAAATACTTCTACCCTACAGCAAAGTATTTGATGGGAAAGATATTTTTCAGAGCTCTCACTTTTCACCTTTTATATCCATACATAAGGTAGTGGTACTACACCGTAGACCGTGGTATTAAATTGTACAAGACAACCGAAAAGCAACTATATATGAAAACTTTAGTAGCAATAAGGTTTATGCGTAGACAAATAAATTGCACAATTCATTTCAATGGCTGGCTATTCCATTCCCAACTCATTCAAACCTCTGATTCTGGAAATAAAATCCGGTTGTTTTGACCGGGAAGGAAATTAACACTTGGCTTTCACTACTGCTGTTGAGCCGTAGCTCTAAAAATGCAATAAAATTCTTTTATTATTGCACACGTATATATAAGAATGAGAGGCCGAAAGAACTGATTAGAAAATCGGAGGAAATTGGCCTCCATTACTATTTTCATGGGATGATGGTACTATTAACTCAGATAACTTCACGGGCTGAAGTTAATACGAATCTTGTAGATAGGGGAATTAAAATGAAGGAAAAAGAATTTTGTTAGTGGTTTTTGTGGGACTATATAAATAAATCTTTTGGTTAGGTCTGATGAGCAAGGGGTATGAAAAAGTAATGGGAAATCAAAGAAGTGACCAATAGGAATTAATCTGTGACTTGGAACTGAGTTTATAGAAACGAAGAATTATTTTTGTTTGTATATCGTAGTTGTTAGAAGGTGTTGATATTTACCCAATCAGTCTTGAATTATGTTTACTTTAGTATGGGAGGATTTGTCAACTAAATACTAAACTACACAATTCGAGGCTTCCGAGTTAATCTACTTTCTTGATGCTTGAGCCCTCACAGAATAGAAATGATGGACAAGTTTCAAGTGTATAGAAGTTAGAAAAAAAATGAATTGGGACTTATAATAATTATTAATAATATTAAATATTGTAATGTAATAAGGAAAACTTACTACTTTGGTATTACCAACTCCCTTCTCCAGCCTTACATGATGGACTGTGGGTTGAAAGCCATGGTAAAGTTAGGTGCTCCATATAATAATACTAGTTTTCTTTTCAGTTTGGATATATTAGAATATGAATTTTTAATCTTATCTTGGGTCCTCAGTTATTTGTATACTCTGCGACTGAACTACCGGACATGTAACTTACATGACCTGAACAGTCACACCATAGTGTTTTACACACAATAGTATCACATTTCATATCCACTTATCCCTGTATTGAAGTCGCCAGTCGTGAAATTGTGTGCTCACAACTGTGAACTGATATCAAAATGTTGTTCTTTTTTACGCTCTCAAATGACAACAGGTTTCAAATCTCACTGTTAAACAAGATAATGTGGCTAATCCCTACTTCTCACGTATTCTTTTCAATTACTAATAGGCGATTAGCAGATAATACCATAAAAGTAAACTGTAGAGCATTGGTTTCACGTGTTCTGTCCTTATTTTTTTTCTCGAAGAGAATTATTAAACAAATTAATATGGTGACTGCGATTTCAACAACGTGAGCACTGGACACCGCTTGTAGGCCTTTCGAGTCCTGTGAGTCTTTACCTTGCCAAAGTATGTTAATCAACAAGCCAAACGCAGATAGTCAATTTGATTCGCGAGGACAAACTTTACTTAAGTGTTTTGGTCCACAGAAAAGGGTAACAGCACTTTAGTGAGAGAAATGATTACGAGAGGAGCGAACCGCTCCGGATTCGATTATCCACTGCTCCCTCCAATTCCAATTGCTTTTTCTTCAGAGGTAGGCAAAAGTCTCGGGGTGTAATCAGTGGATTAATAAGGCTATAGCTTAATCGTCAGAGTTTAGGGAAAGTAAGAGTTTTTTAGCCGGAGCTTTTTCCATTGGAAAAAGTAGGAGTGAGTTGGTGGAAGGAGATACGGTGAATGCATGGGAAATGACCTGCCGGAGACATGGAAGATGGATTATTGGTGTTTGAGAGCATGTATGGGAGTGCGGAAGAAATCGTCGTCGACGTCCTCACGATCCGTCGGGGTGTATGAGTCAACCCAAAGGAACGGTTACATAGTAGACAGGCAGAAGAGGAGGAAAGTTATATAAGGAATCCAAAAGCACATGGAGCACATATGCATATGTAGCTACACCTAAATTCGATGGAAATGGGAAGTAAGTTGGGAATATTACAAGGAATTCCCAGTGTGTGTCAATGGTGGAGCTATATAAGGCAAGGCAGAGTAAAAGAGAGGCAGGCTTTACTTTTTGTGCATGTATGAAAATCGATTGACGGAGTTCTCCGGACTGGAGTTTCCCCCTTGCTTATTTAGAAAAGGGGGAGCATGCCCAAAAGCTCTTATAGAAATTCTCCATCCACGCAGCATCAGGGTATTTACTAAAGCCCTGAAATTTCACATTTTAGCGAAAGCAAAAAGGCTCTATACCACTGCTCCTTATTGCCACACGAAATTCCATACTTGGAGACCTTCCTGGATACTTTTAAGCACTGTTCTCTTTACCATTTTCCGCTCCTCTCTGTTTACCTACCAGAGTGTACACGCTCTTCGGGAGAGGAAAGAGGGGTAGTTTCTCATTTACTCACATATAACACTCGCTCAGCTCAAGAATCTATATTCCTCACCGGCAAATTTCATTGTACTGTCTTTACCTTGAGCATAAATGCAGAGTTTAGTATAAAATATAGCCATTTCGGATGAAATCAGATCCCATAGAGATAAGCATCTCCGGGTTTCCAGCTCCATAGGTTTTCTCCAGACAAAAAATTGAATGAAGACAAAAAAAATTGTTTTTCAAAATGCCAATCTCCCCTTGAGTTTGTGTGATTTCATGCTCAAGATATAATTTACGATGTGTCTTTTATAGAGCTATAAATCCTCGGGCCGCACTATTTCCATTAATGGGAGCAAATTTTAAACAAGTTCCTAGCACATAACAATTATTGAAGGCTGATTAGTGTTAGTACATTTAGCTTTTAGTACTGCGGTGAATAATGGTATGGTTTTAATTATCGTAGGAATGCGCGATGTTAGTTGGAAAGCTATTGCCCTTTGGTATTGTTCTCTCACGAGGTGTTTTCTAATGCTACCCCCTACTTCCCCCTTGGTAAAGGACGGAACGTGACATACTACTAAGTCCCTCCATGGTTGCGGACGAATATGACACGAACAGCGGCTGCTTAAGCCTCTCTTGCTTTATATATAGATATAAAGGCATATTTTATTTTAGTTCACCCTTCCCTTTCTCGGGGTTGATTTACGTATGTACCTGTTTCGTTCTCCCCCCCCCCCATCCCCAGCATCTGCTCTTCTGTTGTTGTCATGGCAGAGACCTATTCAATCGATATCCAACTAAAAGATTTGACTCAATTGTAGCAGAAATATAATGTGGTCCTTTCATCTACTCGCCTATTACATCTAATAATATGTGACGCGTTGGGGAGGATTAGGTCTAAATAGGAGAAAGAGGAACCGTTTCTACCAAAATTTCTCGCACATCCTAAACACATAAGTAGTTCTTGATACGCGTGAGGCATTAGCCAACCATTAGGTATGGGTCTTTATTGCGCGATTCTGTACACTTTCAAAGGGGCATATAGGGTTTCAATCATTTTCCACAGAACTTGTGTCAACACACCCACTGTGCTCGGCTCAAGAGACGGACGCTCTTGTGTGTGTGTGCCTCTGCCTGTGAGCACGGAGCATATATTTGTGTAGCTGGGAGAGCTGTACTTTTAGCATATGGATGGTCCCTTCCGGAACCTCGTGTGCCTCAAGTACCTGCCAAGTGGAGATAATGTTATTGCTTTTACAGCTTCTTCTCCAGGTTTGAAAATTGACAGCCGGGCCATCCAATAATGTACTCTGGAGCAGGTGGTATTTACAAGGGAAATTGCACTGGACCTACCCATACATACTTAGTCCATATGATTTGCGTATCTATTAACATGATTATGTGTACGTATCTCTGAAGAACACTTTATGCACTCTTAATATTTAATAAATCATCTGTTGCTTCCTTCATGCGGAACTGAACAAGAGGTTAAACTCCAAGTGAATTATGAGCAAGATAAACAACGGGGACTTCCAAAGAATATTTTAATTTCTGATTATGTACTACGTTTGAAGAGCCTCCATCTACCACCACACACTTGAGTGGTTTTAAAGAGCTATTAGGAAAAAAATTAATTTCTCCGAAGTTACAATTTAAATGCGCAAGCTTCGAGCCTTTTGGAGTTGGAGAAAATTATATGGAGGACGTGAGCATCTCACAACCATTTTAATTCATTTCCACTGCATCACTTCCAGCAGGGCTATATTACATCTACAATACTGGAACATTCATTCGGCATGTTCTCAAGAACATCCTAGTCATTCAATTTATTATCAGATAAATACTTTCAAATGGAAAAGGCATGCTTCACTGGGTCCTTAGAAAGACTCAAGGAAATTATACGAAACTCAAAGAGAGGATGAAACGCAATGCTGAGAAACGTGGTTTGATCGGTTCAGTTCCAAACTTACATTTTCCCTGTGGGTTCAATCCTGACTGAGAATTCAAACTGATTTCAAATTTTAACAAAATTAACATAGGGAAACACTGGATTTCCACAACAAACTTAGCAAAACTTGTAACGCATTTGAAATATCACCTTTAAGTATTGGATTCATGAGCAATGCTTTATAAAGTTTTTGTATGTAAATAAGAGTTATGGAATTGTCCAGAATGCTCCGGTCTGTCCAATACGAACTGATCTGGAATGATTCGGTTGCGAGTAAACTGAATTGAAATTCGGAGACATTAAAATAAACTTATCCCAAACTGACCTGAACTGTCTGAACCAAACTGAACCGATCTAACCCCTCAAATATAGATACATTATCTCACCTCCACAAAATTCAAAACCTCCATGGTACGGGATGAGTCGTTCTCTCTTTCCCTGCTTTCATTCTCCAGGAAATTCATTCCTTAAATCTAATAAAGACATTTTCATCCTTTCGTTCATGACAGGGAAAGATGTAACAAATGCTCTCGTAACTTTGTGCTTATCAAGATCAAAGGAATTTCTGCGAAAGTATAGCCTTTGTGTCATTAGTACGTCCTAAAAAGTATATAAAATTGTAATTAACTTCTACAGGTCCGTCTACTTTCGTAGTTTCGTATATAACTCACATGAATTAGAGGAAACGATTTTTAATAAAAGGATTAATATCACTTGTCAGCGAAATATTTTCCGTCCATGGCTGCGTTGGGATGACAATAGCGGGGCACGGGGCACACTGATTCCCATTTTTGGAACAATCATCAGCGTTAATGGAAGTACGTAATTTTCCAGGAGATACAGCCGACTGGCACGCTATACTTATCCTTTCATGACGTTAAATTGTTTGTTTGCCAGTTTGTTTTCCTTTATATTGATAAATGAAACTGCGATCAGCATTCAGCTTTGCAGTACAGTCACCACATTTTGCCATGAAAAACTGTAGAAAGCCCAGTAAAGGAGTCACACCTTGATTTTAATATAAGAATTAATGAAGCAATGAGATAATTCGTTGACTCTTAATCCCTTAAAATTCAGTTGCCCAATCAACCTCTTTATTTTACCCATTTCCCATCCACTAAACTTTATCATGCGATGTAATAAGAGAATTGAGGAGGAAATTTTCTTATGGTCTGTAATGAATTCAATTGAAGGTTCAAATATTACTGAGTTAAGCAAAAAATGTTGATCAGAAAAAGAGTTAAAATATGAATATCCTTTTTTCTTGAATAATTATTTACGGCAACCCGCTATTAAGTGTTGCTAAATTATTAAAATGTTTACCATGCAAATTACGGAGTACAAATGAGCTGAGAAAAAGTGAACAGACAAGTTCGTGCTTTTAGGAGGAATCTGAATATTTTATTTCTTGGTTTACTTAATGTTTTCAATTTACTTTCAGTTTTGACTTAAAGGTAATAGAGGAAAGTGCTACCTGTAGCCAAGAGTGTTTGGAGTTTGTATAACCATCAAGTTCTTTTAAAATAAGACTAAAAGGAATGTTCCCAAGGGTAGTGTAGCTATAAGGGTAGAATTTATAATGATGTGTACCTTTCTCCCTTGTGATCAAAACAGTTTCTCATCAACAAGGACTTTTCTATAACTCAATGTTTTCTTTGACGAGGGTAGAATTTCTATACATGAGAGAGCAGGTAGAAAGCCTCCCGGCACTTTGGGTGTTGGGAAAAAATGTAGTACTTGGGTTTGAATCAGCTTGGCTTTGTAACAGTAAGTCTTGACTTGAGCTCGTTGTATATTGTGTGGTAAATATTATATCATCTCTAAAAATTCCAATCAAGATATTTAAATGTATTAAATTACACAAGTGACAGAAGGTGACTCGTACACGTTCCACAATGGGAAGTCGTTCTTATACTTTGGACAGTGGTGTACCACGGCTACTCAAAGATCTGTCAGCGCTTCTGGACGATGTCAACTCAGCAGATTTAGTGTTTTTCGTCGGACCCAAAGAAATCCCCATGAGATGTCATTCTATTATATTAAGGAGTCGGTAAGTTCCATTTCTAAAATTCTGCCCGGGTAGCCTGGCCTGGGTTTGATAAATATTTTCCCCATGAATGTCACGTCAGGTTGACAGTTTGCTACAAAAATAGAAGCATAACTTTTAAAACCTCTTAAAACAAGGCCCGAAAAAATAGATTCAATTTAACCATGAAGTATTTACAAATAGTTCCGAGCAATTGTAATAATCCTTGCGTAAATGATTTCTTTAGAACTTGAATTTTTACAGTAGCTTTTGCAACAGGTTCATTCCATAAGATTTAAAGGCTAAAGACTAGAGCCTCAAGGTTAAATTGCTACTAATTCCTACATTCGGATGTTAAAGTCCATAATTAAGTGAAACTGGTTCCAATAATCCTATTCCTATCCAATGTTTTCTAATCAACTGGTACCATGGGTACGTATTTTTTTTTTTGCTCATCATGATTGAAATTCAGGAGGATCAAGAGCAATGGTTTGGATCCAAGCTTGGGAGTGAGAAAGGCTTAGGTATGTAATCTTGGTGGAATGCGGTGGATTTTTCTCTAGTACCACATCACCGGTGTAGGCTCATTCATATATGTAGGGTTTGTGGGAGGCCCCGAATTCCTTTTTCATTGTACCCTAGCCAAACCGGTGCGGTGGTTTGTAATATGTTGCAAAGCCACATTCATTGTAAGTAATTACCCTAATAATCCCGATGAGACTGAATGGGTTTGACATGCATTCGTATGCAAATATACATATTTTGCGGTTGCATGCATAATACAGACAAGATCCTGCATCCTTTATAGAATGTAATCCCTGGACTATTATGGTTATTACCCAAGATTTCATGAATCTCCACTGAATTTTAATTTTATCTTCCCAGGCTATGGAAACTAGCTTTTTTGTAGAAAATGAAAAAGGAGGATTTTACTGCAATGCCATATAAAGTACATATTCCTTGGTTGAAATTCCTTTGAAATATTTCTATACCGAGAATATTTTTGATGCTGTAGAACTTTCTGCTAATGTTATTGTTAAAAATGTGTTCCTGCTAAATGTATATGGGTATATGACTTAAAATCTCTCCATATTATATTTAATTTTAAGGATTGATTTTAATTGTGTATTCAAGGGGAAGACAAGCAGATTTTCTTTAAAATGAGAGGAAATTTAAAAACAAACAATGAGGGTGCACGAGAGTGAACAATATTATTGTTTGCAAAGTGAATGATTTATTTTTAGAGAAAAGTACCATGTAAGTGCATATAGACAAGGGAAGATGTGCTTGTGAAACATGGATGGGCCAGTTGTTTTACATTTATGTTGTCTGTTTCAGGTGCACAGCTTTTAGAGGGGAAACAAGATTCCCTGACGTGACGCCTGATGTGTTCAAAATTCTCCTAGGGTACATTTACACTGGAAAGGTAATGAATATCCGGTTAGAAATGTCACGTTTTTACACACATACACACACATATGTGAAGACAAGAGCCGTCAATACAGATATCGCGTAGAAAAAATGGAGCTCTTTTATGAAAACTAAATACTACATTTTTGTCTCGAAAATATTTGAAGTGGTGGAAGTCTTGTGAAATCATTAATCTACTATCATATGTAACTTTGAATGATAGAAATGGAATTAAACCGTAATGTATTTTTTCAGATCAATATTGATCAAAATAACTTGTTTGATCTATTCTCCATCGCCGGCGAATTCGGTAAGTTTGTGGGGGTGAGATGTGAATGATGAAAATCAAATAAAAATGCATAAGATGAAAAGAGAATTGATTTTTCCCTGGATAAGGGCTGAACCTTGAATTTGTTATATTGCAGGCGTGGAAGATTTGGTCGGCACTTGTGAAGAGATTCTGTGCGGAAGCTTAGACCCTAATAATGTGTTCAGCCTTTTAAATGCAGCTCTGGTTGCAAAGCAGACAGGGAAAAAGTATATGGATGGAATCATTGATAGATGCATCTCGTTTGTGGGTGAAAATGCATCGGAGGTTTTACAGTCGAGTGGTTTCCTCACCATCTCTCAAAACTGTTTAGCAGCTCTCGTTAATGCAGACAACGTAAGCCATCCAAACCCATAAATTATAGTAAATTGAATTTCTCTTCAAATGTAAGCTTAATTATCAAGACGGGATTTTTTCTTTTGGACTTTTTTTCCTTCCCGAATAAAAGTTATGCTTGGAGGAGGAAGAAGTATGGCGATGTGTTCTGCGTTGGGCTCAGTATCAAGCAAATGTTGAAACTCATGTTAGTTGTTGGACGGAATCGGAAAAACTTAAAGTTGCAAAATATTTGACGCCGGTTATTTCTCATGTCCGACTTCTTCTAATTGGTACAACACCTTATTCCTTCAAATTTATAAGTATATTATTTTTTTTTGCGCATCCGTACAAATTGTACAGAACAAGATACAATCTTACATGCTGTACACTCACCATGTAAAAGTTACTCCAGATGTTTTACAATAATGAGGAAGATTTTTTTGAGTAAAAGTTCCATAAGAATTTTTTTTAAATGAGATGCTTGAATTCCATTAACTTGCATATGTATGTATAATTGAATGATTTAAGATTCAAGAGTTTTTGCTGAGGAGGTTGAGCCAACTGGTTGTGTTCCTATGGCTTTATCATTGGATCGGTATAGATTTGCTGCCTTGCCTCATCAGTTTCACGATACGGATCCAAGGCTAACACCCCGTAATTCACCCCGACTTTTTCAATCCTCATCCATAATTAACAACGAGAGAATTATGCTGGGACGGAAGTTGAACGAATGGTACGGATCATCGAAACAACAGTCCTGGAGATGTATTTATCGGGCGTCACTCCATGGCTTCGAGGCTGACTCTTTTCACAACCATTGTGATGGCATCGCTCCCACTTATGTCGTCGCTCTTATTCAGAATGTAAGTTTAGGACGACGAAAGAAAGCATTCCAACTATTGAACTGCTAATCACCGGGACCCTTCACAAAAGCTGAGGACGTGGGAGTTTTAGGGATGGAAATGTGTGGGCATACTAATTCTCTCTTGGACAGGTCCTAATGCAGTGTATATATAGTGGAAGGGCTCGGAAGTTTCTTCCTTGTACAAGAATATGTAAAGTGGAATATTTGTTCCTTTCCTCCTGACATTTTTCCTCGGGATTAGTGTCTCTCCTATTGGAGGATTTAAAACAATGTTGTATTTTGGAAAGAATGCTTTGCTATACAAGAATAAGTGCTCACACTATAATTTGCTCTTTGAAGGATGTACATTAACATGGAACTAGCAATTGACTTTTTTTCTATTTCACTCTATCAGCATGTTGTAAGTAAGTAAAAGAAGTGTCAAACAATTTGTAGTCAAATTCCAAGTTCAGTTTTTGAGTTATCAGCAACAAGTTAAAACAACAGTATCAATCTTTCAAAGGCTTGTATACGTAAATAAACTACGGATGTTCTTCTTCATGTTGATAGCATTATATGCAGCCACAATGTATAATACTAGTCGGGAGTGGGAGGAGATAGTAATCCGGATTCACAGGCATGAAGTCTGGAACACTTTGTAGTTGTTGTATATTAAAGTAAAAAAAAATGGAGTTTAAAAAAAGGGATTCGAACGAGTCAACTCTCTTGGGGTATTTAAGAATTGCAAGTAGTACTATGTAAATGGATGAAGAGAGTTGAAGTGTGAAGAATTGAAGCGTCTTTTAGAATTATCGTTGAAGTATGGTTTTGTGAAAAGCAAATTATGTTTGTTATTCTCTGGATTTTCATATAGACAAAATGGATTTGCGGTGGTTTCTCTGACGTGGCATGGAGTCGATCAAAAACGCCACGGTACGCAACGTCAACCAAAGCATTTCTATTCTGTTTTGATGGGAACAGTTCCAGTTCCAGAGCTGAGCCTGTCAAATTCAACGTAGTCAAAAAGCATTTTGCCCTCTGCCATGACTCCAAGTAAGGCCATCAAGTCAAATCATCGAAGAATTATGACTTTTAAATTGTTTCAAATAATGGATTTACGAGATCATATGGATATGACTTTGTATTTATATTACCCAATACTAACATTTATTGGATGGGAGTTGGCCAAATTGATTTATCTATTAATTATTTTCCAATGTCACCCAGTTTTCCTTTCCCAGTTTTATTTTTGGATAAATTGGCACAGATATTTTTTCCTCCGTGGAATTCCAACAAAACATTTCCTGAGAAAATTTTTTTCTTCTAAATATTTCCTCCAACATGTATTTTTTTATTCATATATATATTGTGCTATAGATGTAAACCAAGGAATAACTCACAGTAATTGTAAATTTTAATTATTTCCAATAGTAGCGGACCAATTTTTGGTGCAGGAGCTGATCTCTACATTTCATCGAATTGTAACAACAATTCCGACTCATATTCCAATTTGCCTCATTCCTACGAAAGTGAGAATGGTACAGATCCTCCTGAAGTTTTATCCCCATCGTACCATTTTAAATTGGCAGATTATGAAGTTTTCACTCCAGTCGCAAGCACAAATTCTTAAATTGGAACTACATACGCAATATACATCCATACTGCATTCATCTGAATGGGAATTTTACATTAAGCTTAAAAACAGGGCAAAGGCCCTAAAGTGTCATTCTTTTAGTTTACAATCGAACGTATAATTTGTATTGTTCTTTTTTTTGTTTTGACTCGATCTTCTTTTCATGTATTTTAATTTGAATAAACATTTTATTTAACATACAATGTCGACAATACTCGACGTCAAAGGAAACTTCCACGCTAATAATTTCGGGAGTCATCAATAAACCCGCACTTAGCATAACTTGTAAGAAAAAACATTAAATGAGTCTTATAAGTTTCACGCGCCCCCACATTTTATTTCATTCCCACTTCCATGTAAGTAAATAAATATTCACTTAATATTTACACGTAGGAAGTAAGTTCTCAGAAAATAATTGCAAAACTTCCCCCCGCAGTCATTTCACCGGCACTCCAAAAACTCTGATTGGATCATTATCAGGTCATATTTCCGCAAATAATATTTATTGTTATATTTAAAAGCAAAACCGGCTTAGCAAGAGTGAAATGGAGTGAAAGTGAAGGGCGAAGTGAAACGTTTCAAAAGATTGCTACAAATTGTGCATGAATCTATTATCGCAAGCCCCTTTAGCATTTCCCATGAGTGCAGAACAAGCGTATAACATTCTATGTATATATATGCGTGCTCACATTCACGCGTCAATGTAAGAGACACATTCTGAGATGCTTAGCCCTTATTATAATAATTACTTATGTATATTAACCATCTCAGAGCAACGTACTCATATTTACACGACACTTAAAAGCAAATGTATATAGCTTACACATACGCCCATACATGAACTCCTCATCCTCAGAAATCGTCCCATGGCTTGGTAAACCAAGCCAATTCTATTTTCCGGCTAATCTGATCTTCAAACAAAATCTAGAACGCTTTTGAACATAAACAAAATTGAAATTCCATGCAATAGCTAGCTAATTCATGGGCGGTTATATTATACTAATTGTAAGTCTTCGACAACAAAATGTACTAAAACTCCCAATTTGAACTTCTCTCCGGTAGTTCCTTCCTACACATCATACTAATAAGCTAGGCACCACCTATCCTCCTCTCCTGTGCAATTAATAGTTCATCAACAGAACTTCAAAAGCTAAAAGCTAACAACAAAAATAATTACTCCCTTCCTTTACTTTTACCACCAAGTTTGAATAGAAATACTCAGGTGGATTAGTTTAAGTACATATAGTAAACGCCTTTACAGTCCGTCCCAGACAGGTCTATTCTCATTATTCCCACCACCAACTGACTCCTATGAAAGGTACTTTACTTACTGTTGTTACTAATAACAGTAATATAGGACACCGACTGCAGACGAAATTCCCTTTGTGATTTATGATTTACCTGAACTGAAGAATCCTTTATACACTTAAGAATTTCACGGAACTACGAACCATAATAAACTCATGTACATAATAACATTCCATAGGAATTACAGAGCTATTTACCAAGAGATTATTCAAGGAAAAGGTGAGTGAGCAAAGGTGATTAAAATCCATGAAGGATAAAAAAAACGTTCTCCAAAATTTGTCGAGGTAGTACTCCCCAACCCCAAAACATTCCATTGCGAGACATCTACAAGTATTAAAAGCAGTCAGAAACGTGCATTTCTTTGCGGTGGTCTGGTGGCTCGTAAAGTTGGGTATGATACAAAACGAAGTAACGAAATACTCAGGGTCTGTATACACATAAAATGAAAGGGTTAACAACACCAAAACCTCGGCTACAGCTTTTCGAGTTCGAGTCAACTTGAACGTGCATGTACCTCATGGACGATCAAAAAAGTACCTATATACTATCTCCTGTATGTATATATATATACGTCCTGTGAAAAGTAGCTTTGTTAATCCTTTCCCAACACCTCGCTCGCTCGCAGCCTACAACTTTTTCGCACTGCTCACTACACTCAAAACGTAGTTATACACATTTTAGTACTATACATGCTGGCCTTTTACTCGCACTCGCGACTCGCACCGCACCGGGGACGTACATACTAAAAATGTATAGACAATGGATGTACATATTGGTACGAACGTACGAAGCATTCAGGCATTCCTATTTCCTTTACTATCCCATGCAATGACAATATTAAGTAGGTACATCCATATGGAAAAACATTCCACACATTATATTCGAAAAACTAGGCTTTTTACTGAGCTTCTTCAGCATTTAGTACCACATAGCACTACAGCAGCCGTAGAGCCGTAGTACAGAGTGCCGGAGCCCATAGGAGATATAAAACTTCGTTTAAAGTACAAGGTTATAGAGGGAGAGCATATTATAGTACATGGACAGATCTCTTCCTCTGCTTCATATATAGTATTTTTCAGTGTGAGGTATTTAATAAATCAGAATGAATCCATTGAGTTAGATGCCTATATAGAGGCATAATAGAGAGGAGATAGTAGGTGCGTAAAGGTTCTACGCTTGTGTACATATGTACTGAAAGAAATTCAAAGGAAGGAGATCAGGAGTATAGAGAAAAGAGCAGAAAAATAATATTATCGAGGAGGGAGAGAACGGAAGAATCAAGAAGCTGAGAGTGAGGGATAAGGAAGGAATACTTTTAAAGTCTCCTTTAAAAACTAAATAGTAATAGTATAACATATATTATTATAACTTTTATATTTGTAAGGAGCAGAACGTGTTAAGAAGAAGACGGCTTTTTTAGTACGAAAGAAAGCCATAGAAAGAGCTTTTTAACCAAAACTGATACAAGAGTTTGTGGGAGCCTTACATATACACAAGGACTATTTACACATTGCATACAGCAAAAAGCATTTTATTACATATCCCGAGACTGTGAATCTGACAGCTGTCTCCTCTTCTGTAGCCACCCCTATACATGCCTAAAGGCTTTACAACTTATATTAAGCACAAAAATTAAATTCGTTTAGCGTGAATTTCACTCTGCGGCTAACTGTGAATCACGAAACTTTACTGGTGGATTGTTAGTAGTTGTGCACAGGTTTAGAGCAATTTGAGAAATCCCATGGTGTGCTAACCCACATAGATAGTCGTTATTCACCGAATCAGACTTTACTGTTCACACGGGGGATTGTCAACTTACCGGTAAGTTATTGATTTTATACATATTTTCAGTTTTTGTTCTTAACTCTTTCAAAATATATCATGCTTGGCTCTATGGACTTGGAATACCATAGCTCTACTCTGTCAAAATTGTATTATCTGCAATACTCGTTTACATCAATGGCCACACAGGAAAGGGAGTTTCCTCTCAAATTCTCAAAAAAAAAGCTGAAATAATTCAGGGAGAGGTTCAATTGAGCCGAATCTGAAAGTTTTTAAAATGCAATGGAAAAAATATTTGCATCATTTTTATACCCAGCCCATAATAATGAACAATCTACATTCGCCATTACCTACATTTATCAAGTGAGCAGCAGCCGCTTCTAAATACTCCTCGGATTTAGAAGCATATGTTCATTCTCCCGGCAATCGCACTATCCACATTGAAAGCAGTTCCAGTTTAAAATGTAGAACTTTCTCGTATATTTTCCGTTTAAAATCCCCCTTGAAAAGGATTTTATCTCATTTCGGCTCTATACATGTCCGCATGGTGAATGTGCGTTGCGGTGAAAGGATTTACAATGATGTACTCACCTTTTATATAAGATAAGCTTTCAAATAAATATCGATATACCATAGTTAAAGCCAGGTAGGAACATATTAAGGTATGCATTTGAATAATATGTAAGTAATGAAGAGAATCTAGATTTGCAACAACAAGCATGCCTTGCAAAAAAAACTCTTACTTTATTCAAAACTACTATTATGTACTTTTCTTGTTTTAAAGTTGCTCCTTGCTCCTCAAGCATGGATATCATTTAGTCTGGTCTTTAGTCCATGTGAGGGACTTATGTAAATCCTTTCAGCATATGCATCAAAACAAAAACCTGTTTTAACTAAATTAACCTATATAAAAACCATGGTTTATGATTTGAAAAAAAATATGCTCATGGTTCAGAGCTACAGGCTGTTTATTAACTTGGACCATTAACTCTCTTGTAACGAACATATTTGCCATGCTTTGATCAATTTTGACGCTTCGGAAGAAACATCTTTTTCAACTCGATTCCCTACGAAACGAAAGCTTTGAACAATTACTGTACTTTTACTATTTACTATAAACTACCATTTTGGTTTGGATTAAATCCTTTACGTGCCTTTTTCAACAACACAGCTTTCCGGTGATTCGACCTTATTTTTTAAAAGTGCGTTTTTAAATGTGGAAAAGAGCATTATTCAATATAATATTTACATGCGGCATGTATACACAGAGCTAATGTCTGTTGTTATTGCATGGTGAAATATTCTCTCAAGGATACACTATTCATCAATTGCAAATTTTATACTTTTTATTTGATTTTAACTTAATGCTTAATGCTACTTTGGAGCATTTCAGTTTTTTTCCACCACTATCTCTCCTTATTCCTGCTCCCATATAATCCATCATATTACCATCGTATCTCGAAAACATTCAAAATTACCATTCATATACATATACAATTTCCACTTAATTTTATCCTACTCATCACTTTTACAATGTCAAGCCCTGTTTTAATATTTTTTTCCCTAAAAACTGCTAACGATGGTGGAATTATTGGACTTGTTCAGCTTCTATATATGTATTGGAACGATTAGAGGGAAAAATTTGTGGAAATATACACACACGTGTATTTATAGGTGCATAAGTATGTATGTATGGGATTGCCATAGACTTAGACTTATAATCATAAAATAACGGGATTAGAAAATTTCTTGAAGGGATTTCTCTTTGAAGAATCAGAAATAAGTATTCCTTTTAATGCGCTGAGGAATACTAAGACAATAATGACAATAAGGGTGCCGAAGTTTTCATATGACAGACAGTTCTTTAGTCTTGACGGTACGGTCTTTCTCTCTCTCAAGTTGCATTCACCCGAAAGTTTTTATGTAGCAAGTTTTTTTGTACATTTTGTTGTTGGACAATGCACCATTTATAGACATGGTTTTGGTTGGTTTCAAGAACTCTATTGGGGACTAACCTACACAAAACAAGCTCATGACAATATTTTCAAAGAAAATGTAGCACGCTGCTTTTATCAATAACCCCATTTTTTTTAAATCATGCGTATAGTAAATCCTATGGTTGTGTTTTGGTCCACAATACAATAGTAAAAAGAAAAAAAAGATAGTAGAGGTGACCATAGTTGATAAAGGTAAAAACAGTAGTCCACTGTGTCGTCTGCATCGGAAGAGAAATGGTCGTGGGATTATTAATCAGAATCAGGGAGTGAGAATATAGTTATTGAAAAGCATTGGGAGTGAGCGTATACATTACAGATTGATGAGCTGAGTTCTGAGTTCCATAGGGAAGAGCGTGTTATTTAGCGAAGGAGTTTTTTTCCTGTCAGTTATTATATTATAGCTTAAAGAAACACGTGCTTATCTGTTATTATAGCTTTTTAGACGTGCTCACTCCAGCATATAGTGATGGAATTACGCAGTTAGTGGGTTAGATATTTGCAAGGTAGGACAAATTTTTGAAATCATTCATTTTGAGGGAGCTCTGGTATTGGTGATAATAAATAGAAGCTGATGGGGATTTTTCGGTGTGGTAACGTGAACTTAACATGTAAAAGGTATATATTGAAATAATGTGTGTACGTTTTTGCACTGTAGGTTTCTCGTGTGTCCTCGTATTAATGCAATGACTTCTCATATGGATCATTTGGACATATTTTTGAATTCGAAGGAAGGCATTCTGAAGGATGAGAGTTTTGACATTTTGGACGGCGGAGTCACACCTGTGTTTAACTTTTCAGATGTAATAAAAATATGGTTGTATGTTTTTTTAGAGGCTTCAACTGTGTAGATGTTGAATGCAAAGGCCATTGAATTTATAATGTGCCGGTAGTAATTTTATTTGTGTTTAAATGTAGAGGTTGTGTAGTATAATGGCTTTTGTTTGGGGTATGGAACTTTTTAGGACAATTGGTGTTTAGACGAGGACAAATTTTTGGAATCAATTCGATATGGAGATAAAATCCCTGGGGATACATTGGATGAAGTAGAAGTTGACACAACTGAAGTGATAGATGTAGATACTTCAGAAGTGATCTCTTATAACCTTACGGATGATGTATTGTCACCGTGTTCCGCATCTTCGGGTTCAGTATCATCAGATCAGTATGAAGACCACAACCACAACGTAAAAGTTGTACAGTTGGTGGGTATCCTGCCCGCTGGAGTCAAAGTTCGGGCTGGACATGTAAGATATCAACATGGAGTACAGGCTAGTTTAAAATAAAATTTGTTGACAAATGTTTCTGTTCTTTAAAATTGTTTGTTTGAGTGATTTTCTCTTCTTTTTTAAAAGTTGAAATGTTTTGAAATTACTTAGAGGAGACGGTGATTTGAACTGGTGGCGTTTCTTTGAGTGAATTCCCTAAGTCTAAATTTGTTGTTTGTCTTGAAGATTAAGTGACGCATATGTAATTCAGTACGTCTTTAGATCCGGCTTTGTCTTAATTGATCATTGAAATTTTATATGTTTGGAAACCTTTTTGATGTCATGATACTGACGACAAAAACATTTTTAAAACAACAGTTTATCACTGAAACTAGCTTGTATAGACTCGAAAACTTGTCACCTCATTAATACATTACACAGTTATATACTCCATATCAACTTTCTAGTCAGTAAATGATTTGATGATCCTTCCTTTAGGCAATCCAAATATTACAACCTGAAGAAATGGTAGAGGAGGAGGTAATGGATGCATCACCTGCCAGTGCATCTGATCCAACAACATACCATGAGTTGAAGCTATCAGGTGAGCATCTGAGTATCACATATACTCATATACAATCAAGGCGGTTGTTTTTATCAACGAGATGTCAGTGACGATCATTTCGAACTGCTTTTCCTGTTTTCCTTAATGACGCTTGTTCTGTCACTTTTGTAGATGAGGAGAAACGCTTGCTTTCTAAAGAAGGAATAGCTTTACCCACTCATTACCCTCTGACGAAATTCGAAGAGCGGGAATTAAAACGCATTCGAAGAAAAATCCGAAACAAGATTTCTGCCCAAGATTCTCGAAAGCGCAAGAAGGAATACCTAGACAAGCTGCAACAAAAGTATGTACTCATGTTCACGTAACCACTCTGGTGTGTGTCAGTCTACATTGCTACTGTCTTTGCCAGTACATTAAAAATTGAGTATCGATGTAAACAAATTTTACTGAATTTATAAACCATTCAGGGTGCAAGAAGTTGAAGAAGAAAAGACGAACTTAGCTAAGAAAGTTCGATCACTAGAAATTGCGAATTCCAAATTGTCTGCTCAAGTAAAGCGGCTTCAAATTGCTCTTACTAACGCTACTAAAACCCCACCACCAAGTACCAACCAAGGAGTCCAACATAGTGTTGTCCCAGCGGCCACTACACTCCTGGTGCTGATTCTATCCTTGGCCTTGGTTGTGCTACCCACAGTGCAAAATAAAAAACAGGCTGATGTTGAAAACGCCGTCATGTCTGCATTTGATGACTCGAATCCCAACACATCACTACCTGGTAGGGTTGGCCATTTTTTATCATTATTATTAGTTCAGTAGCACCAATAAATGCTGGGAAAGAAAATGTTTGAAATATTAATAATTTAATTGGGGAAATTTTTGCAGGACGATCAAGAACAATGATGGGTGTAGGTGTAACTACAAACAAAGTTACGCGTCCAGCGTATGATGACTGGAGCTCAGATGAAATTGATGAGCCCCTCATGAAGATACCGCGTTTCTCATTCCAACAACCCGGACTGGATAAGTCCGGTTCTGGACTTAATGGTCCAGGGTTTTCCCCGTTGGAAACACACGTGGGAGCTAAAATGAAGGGATTGAGGCAGGGACCATATTACTCGGACTTAATGAACGAACTCGATGACTGAATGTTTCATGTGTCAGCATTCATCAACAACTATACCTGTCGGCAGGTGAGGAGCATGGATACAGTTATAACACAGTGTTGTCAATTTTTGTGCGTTTTTGACGCAGGCTAGCGGTCCTGTCCTAAAAGTTTCTAAGACAAAAACAGAGTAACTTCCATAAACTATATTTATACGTGTGTGTTTGCATTACAAACTTTATTCCATAAAGTTTCTTACTAAGTAAAAAAGTTTATTTGTTGTATGTATATATAATGGGAGCTTTTGGTGGTAGTATACATCTTTGGTTAGCTTAATTTAGGTTGGGTATTTGTAAATAAATCCCCCTATATAATCCAATGGTATTAACACCTACGTAGCTTTTCAAGTTCTTTTACCAAATCTTTTCTGCTTCATTCAATTGAAAATGTGAACACTAGTCGCAGTTTTTATTAATATAAAAAACTATCGGTCCATTTTCTTGTTGCTGTGTAGCAAAACAAATCTTTGTTATAAATGCGAACATCCTTAAGTTAGCTCTTAAATGTTACTGATCCTCCTCTTGTTATTAGTTGGCAATAATGTGGCTGTCTCAAAAGTTATTTCGTCGGTTGCTGTTGGATATATTTACCACATCACACTTAATTACTTATAAATGTCTTAATCATTGCAAATACCACTAAAGAAATATGTAATCATTCGATGTCAAGATTTGAAGATCAGAGATTGCTGTGTTAATGCTGCTAAACGTGCAATACATGAATCAAAGAAATTATTTATTTCTGTTAGAAATTTTCTCATGTTTATTATTTATGTAAAATGAAGATATCAAGGAGAGTTATGAATGTTGAATCATGAAATATTCAGTATATGTATCGTATAATACGATCCGAATTCTAATGCTCCACCTGGATGCACTCAAAGGAATAAAACTGAATTTGACCGACTCTGACTATCAAAAACTTTTAGTAATTTTATTAGCTCACCACTCCTTCATTAAAATATCTTATGCAATCAGGTATTTCATATTTTGTCTGCAGCTGCTCTCTTTTGAGAGATTTTATTTATCATTTACGTGTAAATATACATTTATTTCTAAAACGTATTGCTACAATGTCACTACATCGTCTGGACTTTTAAAATGTATTTACTAACCAGAAAATGTTTCAACCAACAAAGATTAAAATATTATGTTATTATGTACATTGTACTTTCAACTGACGGTTAGACGTGGATCCTCTGGAAAGTAAACAAGCGGATAATTTTATTGCTGGTGTTTTCAACCTAATCTACAGTATTTACCAACTTCCATGTACTAATATAGTCTACTGAAATTATTATTGATATTGCATAACACACAACTAGTAATCAGAAATATATGGTGCTTAATTGTAAACAACATTGAAGATAAAAGTATTATATGAAAATATCGGTTCTGATATTTGCACAAAAGCATTCGACAATTTTTGCACGTCTGTACTTATACAACGTAAATATGCCCGTGTGATATACTTATAAATGCATGGGCTCATAACTTTTCTATTTGATGTAATCTCTCAAACTACTACTGTAATTTAAAATTAACTCGTTCTGCTCGACGCTCGACATTAGCAGCACTATGTCTTCCTCATTACTTAAAAAATGTTGACATGTAATTGACACACAATACTTGTCTGAAAACATCAGATCCGTTGTTTTTGCAAACGCAGGAGATCCCATGAACGTTTCGTTGCATTAAATTCGTGGTGGGACCATTGCCCAACTATGAACTAAGGACGTAGTAACTGCCACAAAATAAAATGTTTCCTTACAATTTGGTAGCATCGCATAAACTACCGCGCTGCAAACTAATTTCCTTAAACAAACAATTGTTGTATGCAAGCTCTTCAACTCAAACATTCTCATGTTGTCATTATATCTCACATCATCCATACACACATTTGTAATAACGAAAGAGCTTGTGAAGCATTACTGAAAGTAAGCTGTGAAAAATTGTACAAATATTTGCGTAAATTACAATTGCTATAGTTTCTACGCAGCGCAGTATACTATAGAAAGCAAATGTTTCGGTTCATTCCACTGTTGAGATCAGTACCCTATTACATTACCCCTCACAAATTCTCTTTGCCAAAGAGACTTTGCTTTTAGGTAAATATTCAGACATTGGAACTCATAATCAATAAGTACACTTTGAGCATTTGAACTTATTGCAACCTTCCGGCTTACTCAAGATGTATTATGTTTACATATAAGTATTATACGTACGCATTCTTTTGATATCTTCATTATTTCGTATTGTGCAGTATAGTTTCAGTGACCCAGCTTAAATAGCTAGTCACACGAGTGTAAACACCAGGTAGCCTGCCATCACATTGAATTGTTCCGTAAGAAATTATTCCAACGAGCGTGGCTCTCCCATTCACTGTCACCATCAATGGTCCGCCAGAGTCACCTTTGCAACTATCCAAATTTTTTGCACCACCACAGATCTGCAGTCAAAATTACACACAAATGTTACATTGCTGTTACATTTCAATAAAATAAATAGCATTTGACGATATAATTTGTTTAGTTTATTTAGCATGTATCGTTGCTCATGGAAGCAAACATTTAATATACCACATAATAATTACTTCTGCACAAAATGACAAAATATTCAACATTGCTACTACACATTAAATGTTCTACCTGTAGTTCTGGGATAACCCTGACTCGAAGTGGCAATAATGATTTGACACAAGAACTACTGGGGATCAAAGGAATTTCCACTTTTTGTAAAATATTAAAGCTGGGCTTCTGCCCGTTTCCTCCCCAGCCAGCAACTGTTGCTTTTGTATTTACATTTGCATCGACCAATGAAGGGAACGGGGATGTTCCTTCAGGAAGACAAATAGTTCCAACAGTTACTGCACACACGGAAAAAGGAAATTATTTAAGGGTTTATTAGTTTCATTCAAATACATGTGTTTTCCCTTTTGTTACTGACGATTTCCATACTCGTGAAAAAATATTTGCTGTGCTATAGGAAATATACTCTCACCTGAGTAACTAATGCTCTTCTGAAGTTTGAGCAGAGCGATGTCATTTTTTATTACAGGCCGTTCGCTGAACTGAGGATGATAAAATATTGACTTTACTTTGATATTTTCCGCACCATCTTCGTGAGCCTTGCTAATATCATACGCTCCCACTCTGATATGTGATCTGACATAAAAATAAATACTCCAAAAAGCTTAGAACTTATATTCATTGTTTTCATCTAAATTATTGAAGTTGCAAAATGCAAAAACCAAGCATTTCTAATTTTTCAGAAGTATATAACATGCTTTTGGAATGTAGATATCAAATCAAGTTCATTGCTTAAATGAAGTACTTGTAAAAATTAAGTACCACGCCAATAGGTACCATACGTATAATAGATCTGGTAGCTAATAATGACTTACATGTTTCTTAAGCGATGTAGGCTATCAACAACGCAATGAGCTGCAGTTATGACCCACTCCTCTGAGATCAATGCTCCTCCACAGATTATCTGTGGTCCATTAAGAGCTGTGCCATAAGTGTCAATAAGGATTCTATAAATAGCTAATGGTAGCATTCATTATTCCATTTTGACAATTCTTACTCTCAATCGCCAAGGCAATTAACCAGGGGAATTCCTCCCTGGCTGCATTTTCCCCACCATGTATCCTCGAGAGTAATGTAGTCCCACATAGATTATCACTAATGCCCTAAGTCATTTAACCAAATATGTATCCAATGTAATTTTTATAAAAAATATAATGAAAGCCAATGAAGTTCGACGGAAAATGAGCAAAAATTTATTTTAACATACAAGCGGACTTACAACTGGGATCGGAGAATCATTAACAATTGATGGAATAATTCTTGTAGAAATTTGTACCGTGTCATTTTTATTTGCTTGAAACTTTTGGGCAGAAGAACTTGTAACATTTTTTTCTGTTTCTTTGTGTTGCCTCTGCCTGTGAGACCGATCGTTGCAAATTGCCTCATCACACCTAACTAAAGGGTCCCCAGATTTAGTAAAACCGCATGATCTTTCTTGAAGTAATTTTAATTTCCAATGGTCTGGACTTTCCAGTAGTTCAAATAACGAAGGGCAGAAGTCGAGAGGAATGCAAAGCGTAACACATTTTTGATCTCGCTTGCCCGTGTTAGGGGAAGCGTTTCTCGTTCCTTCTATTGGTGATGAGACATCAGCTGTTTTCGTCGTATTCCTCACATTTCCCGGAAATATGATGTCTGGGAAATAATTGCATTAATAGAACCAACTTTCTAAATATAATGTAAACAATTATTTAATTTCTGTGTTTTCATTTATTTTGTTCTGATATTTTGTGATAAAAACAAAATGAATAAATAATTTCGCATTAAATTTGAAATTTTAGCATAAAAAATGGCATTAAATTTAGCAGCAATAAAATTATGATTATCTTTAATTTAAGCAACAAACCTTGTGATTTGGAGATTTCTAAGAAATAGATTAGCAATATCAGTATTATAGAAATTACAGGGTTTTTCTTCAGAAATTTTTCCTCAATCATATTGTATTTACTTGTTGGCAGTTCCTAAAATATAACTGATGGGACTTCATGACAAATACGATAGAACTTATGAATCCTGTCTTGACTTAATGTTTCACACATATTTTTACTATTGCACAATTTTCGGCATGTTTCCTTGATTTTACTCCGTTCAGTAAACTAAAGCAAAACAAAATGGAAATTGTACGCATAGCAAACTTCACATTCTTAAAAATGCTGTTTTGCTCCAGGGCAAATGTTGCCAATCTCTTGATACTTTGTTTTTTTGGAATGACAGCTTCTAAAGCTTATCCAAAGATTTTTTCATCATGTAAGCAAACATCTCCACACAATGAATTTTTCAGGGTCACGAGCAGGCTACTCTTACACATTGTTTCGTCGCATAAGCAGAATTTTCTGATAAAAAACTCAACTATTTCTCCCGACAACAAGACATTAAAAATAGCAGTCCGAAATAACATGTGTCTAGTGTGCATTGGGTTAATTTCTGATGTGTGAATCTGAATCTACCCTCAGATTCTTAGGTTCAGAGTTTCAGAGTACTTCCGAAGTACTACTTCGTGGCCTGAACCTTCTAAACATCAGATGATTAGAAGCAGAAAAGTACACAAATGCATTTCCCTGTCGCAATTACGGTCAGGAAAATGATGGCAAAATATGATGCTGGATAAATTATTACAGCTGCTGGATTTTAAAACTTGATTTTATACATTCTCAGGAAATTTATTCATCAGAAAATGTATTTCGTGATACTCAACATTTCGGTTCCCAATTCACGATGCTGGTAGAACGTATTATAATTAATATAACTTTGGTGTAGTTGGAAACCATTCTTCTGAAGTAAGAGAATGCAAGAGAATAATATATTAATTTACAGTTAGTTGCATAATTCGCTGACGTATTTTTTCTAGTCAAAGTGTACATGTTTTTAATAATTATGTCACATAAAATTGAATCTTGCCTTCATCTATACTAATCGAGTATCGAGTAACAAAACAATAAACAATCATCAAAATATATATGTTTTAATTTTAATTCTATGATTCAGACTCAGACACAGACACATTTAACAGCATATAACGTTCACAAAAACAAAATCTTTATTAATTTAAATGCGATGGGAAACAGCGTTACATAATTACTTTAACAACACAGAATGGAAGCATATTGCACAAATGTTATTGCTGCGAACGTAATTATTCTTAGCAACATTCTGTACTTCTTGACCGCGAAACTATGTAATCAAATTATTACAAATGGATATCCATACAATTCAATTTACAATAACCTTTCAAATAAAAAGTTTCCTTACAATAGCGATGCAAAATGTAATTTATGTAATAATGATTATATTACAAATCTAGACGATAAAACGGTGAACTTACAAAAATATTATAACATCGATACATCGGCACAGTACATGTGCTTAGGTCTGCAGCGAAGAGCACTTATCACGAATACTTTTCACATATGTTCTATGGGCTGTAGTGGCTACCAGCAATTCGGAAAGGCTTGAAAAAATTTGCGAAGTTCTGGCATTCAATACCGCTTGCACGAAGATTAAATTAAACACGATTTGCTATATTAAAAGCTACTGCTAAATTAGAGGAATATTGGTTTCGTAAGCTATGAAAAATCAGTTGTTATTCCTGATGGACATCGAGGATCAGGATGCGAATGCTTAGAGGCGTAATCATGATGGTTACTGAATAAAAAACATCAGGAGTTTTACGACGCTAACATCGTTGACATCGGTCGCCATAATGTACAAAATTAAATAATACTTAATTATTGTACTCAGAGCCTTTACAATCGCCACATTTCGTTTCACCAAGCATAAAGGAAGTTAACGCAGGGATTTTATCCGACTCTAGCCATAAAACTATACTTCCCATATCCCGATTATAAAATGTGAGAACAACTTAACAAAATTACACTATTATTACGCACTCTTATACTCTTATTAATATGTTTTCAACAATTTTAAAAACTGGACAAGTATCGACTACTATTTGATTTAAGGCTATTTCATAATAATTTAATTACTGACTGACCTCGTAAACTACTTTTTAATGCGTTTGGAATCACTTTCGATCCAAAGTGGTCCCAACCAAGATGCTCTAGCAGATTCTTCATCTGCTGATTTTGAATCCATCTGTGCAGTATTGGAGGTTTTGGTGAGGATAGGACAAGTGAAGCTTTTCTCAGACCCGTCATCTTCAAGCCTATAATGCATCTGTAACGAATATAAGCTTGCTATGTGACTAAGTTGGACACGCTCAGACTTCCTCATAGGATGAAGCCTGTAAATGAAAGTAGCATAAAAACAGAATCATTAAAAATGAAATCTAGCTTAGAACTTCTCGATCATATTTCATGGTTTAAAAAACAATTATTACTTAAGTTCCAATTGTTCAGGATCCTGAAGAAATTTTGATAACTGTTCATTTGCCGAAGTTCGAAAGGAAAATACAGGTTTATGTGGATGGACTCGGCGTTTACCAGCTCTAATTTCCCTTGTTGGCGAATGACTGCGTAATCTACGCATAATTAAGTCTCTCCGCCTCTCTTCTGAATCAGCTCCATCCTCTGCTACCCATTCCTCCCCAACCCAGTCAGATTGTTCGTCGTCACCTAAAAATATACTCCTACTTTGTAACATAACTCCAAAGCAAGGTAGATTGGGAAGTTATATTTTACACACCTTCTTGTCCTTCGTCACACGTAATATGAAAATCATCTGATTCACTGGAACTAAACACACTGGAGGTATCGTCTTGATCACTGTCCATATCCTCGTCCATGTAATCGTAATTGCTGTCAACTCTGTTTAACTTATCACTAGTGTAGCTGTTTTCACCGGAAGTAGATTCCACAGGACGATCTCGATGACCTCTTTTCCGTTTACCAAAATCTACCGAAACTTGGGGATCCGCAATTATTACTTTCTTTTTGTTCTTTGCATGGTCCACGTCGCTCCTCTTTGGTATAACTGCTGTGACAGATGATAATCTACTACATTTGCCCCAATCCTTGTTGCTCAGTTCCGAAGCATCCACTGCCATTCTCTTATGTCTTCTCCTCCTAAAAAAATCAAATTCAGCTGTAACATGGCGATCTACTCGTACATATTTTAATTACTAATACGTTTAGGAAACCTTTCATTCAGATCTACCTTCTAGTTTCTGCGGGTGCTGCTTGCGAGCAACCCCCAAACAGTTCATTAAACGAATCCGACTCAACTACACTTTGCATAGGCAACTTCTGTTTGATAAATTTTGAATGCGTCTTGTTTTGTAGGGTCAGCTTCGCAAAGGACCGCTCTGCATTGTCCGATTTATTTTCATCCGAACTCGATTCGTCCGATTCAGTTTTAATACCTACAAAATAAAATTAGAATTTCACTCCCCATACTAATCCAATCTCTTATGGTCACAAAATCCATCCCGTTTCCACTCACCTGCCCCTGACCCCAACAAATTGGACGTTGACCGTGACCGTCGGTGCTTCCAATGACGTCCCCTCTTATTCTTAGAATCTTCAAGAGCACAAGACAAATCAGCAGCCAGAAGATCCATTGCGTCCATATTATAATTGCCCGGTTACCTCTTCCCTACAACAACAAACACAATTAATTCACGTCCTTAAGAACCAAAACTAAAAAAAACTTCCACTGTCACAAGAATAAACTAAACTACAAACACACTTTCCCATACACAAACCTTACATAATCAAATTAGAAATATTATTTAATTAAAATTCCCACTAACAAATAAAAATCTTCAATCATCCATCAGGCTTTATCCAATAGGTATCTCTAATTTTGTCTCTTATCAACTTAAACACTTCAAACAGCTCATTTTTAATCCCAACTCAACTTCGCCTTACATTAATTCCGCATCACTGCAATAAATTCTTGCAGCTATAAAAACATCAGCACTTTAATTCACAAAATTCCCAGTTCTCGTCATTGTTAAACAGGCTCGTTGACTTGTCGCAGCTTCCTAACTGTGCTTCTGATGAACACAGCTGATGCACAAACAACGTTTAATTATAATTCTCCCTTTGAATTTGACCTCAAATGTCTTGTTTACAGCTCAACTCAACTCACTGTAAAAAGTCTGAGTGAACTAAACCAAACTCCTCAGCCTCAGCCTTGTAGCATCAGCACTCCTATGGCAAAACATATCACACGAGCGGAAACAGCAGCAGGAACACTATAAAAGCCCAAATAATTGTATATATGACCAACAGTTAAACAGACAAACCCACATTCCCACTTATTAATCTCTCTATAAAGAACTGCTTGCACAGTATACCCAACCAACACCAACAAATGTATGCACAAAATTATACCCTATGACTTTTTTATCTCTGTTGACTCAGACTCAGAAAACCCAACAAAAAATGACGAGCAAAAGGAGTGATCTTTATTAGACAGTTTTTCCAGTTATCCTTGTCTAACTCAAAACTCAAATGAACTAAACGATTAAGGCGGGAGTACCTAAAGAATGTCCAATACATCGCCTTGTAAATGCATAATTTGCAATTTATCCTTCTGAGGCTACAGGGCTATAACCTCTAAGTCTAATCTGTCTACCACAGGAACAATGAGATCCAAATAGCAGGGAGCATGTCCCCTCGAAAAAATACACAAAGGGTTCAGCACCCCCTGCATTAGGTCCTTTTCGGTTTGGACACTACGTTTTTTAAAATTAAATTCTGGTGAATTGAGTTAAAATTCTACTCTTTTTAAAATTATTGTTTCCTCGCAGATCTAATATGATAATAATATTAATAATTTGGGATTTTTATTGTATGAAGTGCATACACAATTACAGACCATTGGAAGGCACACTAAATTAATGACTCAGATATCGACGTCGGTCTATATGTACAGTACAACAGTACAAGGTATGTATATACAAACATGCTAACTAAAGAATCACAAAAGTGCTTCACGCTAGGAAGTTTAGCGCAACCTTTTACGTAAGTCCCCAATAAAACATAAAGGACGTATAGGCGAAATTTACAATTTTGGTTTATACGTTCTATAGGCTCCATACGTTTTATTCGGGACATCCGTAAAGGGTTCGCTAATTTCCTGCTGTTAGAGTGTGGTCGATGGCCGAAAGCTTGAAATTCTATCGCCGTGAATGCTTTCACAACTGAATACGTTGAAATTCCCCTATCTTTCCAGCCTCGTTTGTTGCTGGTTTTTTCTAATATGCTTTTAATTCATGCGATTTACGGCCCTCTAATATTTATCGATTGGGAATTATGGATTACCGATTTTAGGGCTTGGTCACTGACTGTTGGTGATTCCCAAAAAATCAACCTCAAATTGGAAACAGTTTGAATTTAGAATTTTGTCACGTAATCCAGTTAAAAATGGATTTGTAATTACTGATATTATGTTTGTACCCCCCAGCCTGGAGTATCTTCTCGGTTCCCTACACATGAAAGGAATGAATTGTAAGTACATATGCTTTGTATATAAAGTATATAGCTCTACGTCTGCAACGTGAGGGTATACTGTAGACTGTAGACTGTTCGTAGGAGTTATGTCTCTATAGGCATTGATCTAGGTTAACTCCTAGGCATACCTCGCTGTAGCTAATGTTTAGCTATAAAGTGGAAAGATGCTGTTGGTGGGACTCGTAGTGACTCTATAGACTCGAGTCTGTAATTTTTCTTTAAAAGCGGTAGACTGGGTAGACGTGTAAAACTATATGTACATTGACTGTAGACATCTTCCACTTTACACTTCTTACATTCACAGAGATCAAGGTACGAAAGAAGCAGATCTCTTTTTTAGTTGTATTGTATTTATATTGACTTGACGCGATATCTTCCATCGTTTGCATTTTGAATCGCATAACTTTTGTTACGTAAAAAGAAGTGCACAACGTGCTTCTTCACACACAGAATTCTAAAAGGGAAGAAGTGAGAAAACCACGCAGCAATTCATTGTGGAATCCGGTTAGAGTAAGTTGTAGATTTTCGAATCTAATGGAGAAATAAATTCAAAGTGATATATAAAAAATAATTAAGTTTTATAAAATAGACCAACGTTGAAATTGACGAGAAATCAAGTCATCAGAATTAAAGGTGAGTACAATTTGGGAAATTTTATCATGTGAACATGGGAATTTCTAATGTGAAGAACGATCTTTGAAGGTGGAATTGGCACTTAGAACGAAATATTTGAAGGTATATTTGGAGAAATTAATTGACACTTAAATTAAGTTTAGGTGAAGTTTAAAGCCGGAAAGGATCAGTAAAGTATTGAAAGTGTAAGGGCGGCAGGTGGCATCATGAAATAAATTGATGGAAATTTATACAGAAATATTACGGCGCTGGCTTTGGGTAGAGAAAAATGAGAATGTGGATGTGTATAGTTGGATGTTTATAATTAAAAGTATGTTATTAGTTATTATTGTATGGAGTGATTTGTCGGTGGATGGAAGTTATTGGTTAATAGTATGAATGGTTTATTTAGATTACTGGAGGCGCTATGTGCATTTAGGGAGGAATTTAAATAATTACAACTTCGGAAGAATAAAGCTATTGCGTGCCTTGAAGCTTTTATATGTAATGTTGTAGTGTAAAGTGTAACTTACAGTGAGTGGTTTTAGCAGGGGTAGCTAGTTTTAAATATTGTGATGTATATAATGTAAGTTAAAGGATGCTTTTTAAAGTTTTATGCAATTTTAGCTCATACGAATACAACAAATACTCGGTTGAAATGAGTAAAGGATAGATCGTCGGCTAAGTTGCAAAGGAGAAAGAATTCCATTACGAATAGCAGAAGTACCACGTTGTAGCTCCCTTTTGAATTTAGCCGACTCAATTTATTTATGGCAGATATAAAGTGCGAGAAAAAATACCCTCAGATTCCATTAAAAAGAAAAGTATTGTATATTACAGAGGAGCCAAGAGGGGTGAAGAGGGATATAATTGAGATGGAAAATTAGTAAGAAATTGGAAAAACTCGTATGAGAAAAAAAGAGCGTGTATAAAGATGATGGATTATTCTATTCTGTCTAGCTAAATTCTGTCTGAGGGTGAAAACAGATTGCACTGGAAACATCACTTGAATGTTTTTATTGAAATGTATACGTTGTTATGTATATTACAGCTTTTATTTTTGTGTATGACCAGATCACGTCTACAGGTGCTTCTTCGTACATTTACTATCCAGCTTAAAGAATACCGTCGTCACTTGAAAACGAGCTCCCCAACCGATTTGCAACTTTTAAGGCCTCAAAATGATTCCGACATGTTAGTTTGATGCATATGGATGTTCTTGATTGATTTACTGCATGTCTTGTGTCGTTCTCCCTTGTGTTTGTCATTTGTGTTGGCAAGGATTGCCTTTGAGTCTGTTGTAACTTCTAAGAGTATCCCATTCCTGATTCCTTATAGAAATAGCTGGTCAATTTGGTGTCATGTCCAGTATTTTTTGGGTTGTTTTACCATAGGGTTTGCATGTTAATACCTTTGAATGTTGGTTTTTAAATAATTTCGTGCACCATTCGTGATTCACTTAAATGCATGTAATTTTACTAATGTCATTTGGATGCCTCGTTGTATAATGTTGTGAGGTACGCTATTAATTGACTGTTCAAGTACAGTTCTGAGCATTTTGATGATTGAAGGATTGCATAATTTTTGGTGTGTTGGGAAGGAAAGTATTTATAAATATTATATCGGTTTTGCTACGATCAGAAAATAATAATCGTAATTCGTAATGCATGCTAAAATGCTAAAATAGGAAATACTCACTTCAGTTTATATTGTAGTTGAAAGTTATGCTGACCTTCGAAGATAATTTTATCCAGTGTAGAGTGGGTATATCAGAAAAAAATAGGGTCGGGAAACTGGTTTGGGCGGATACACTTGGGGCAAAACGTGAGAGTAAGCCGGAATCCGGAATACAGTAAAACCTCGATATTGTCATGACTGATACAGTCGTGACATTCTCGCTACTGTCACATGATATTGCATCCCTTGAAGGAAAGACACCTCCCAGTAGTCAACTTTTTGCAAAAATCGAGCAACGTTGACCACGTCTACGCGAAGAAACTAAAAATATTGCCTTAACGCGATACCGGTTTTAGAGATAGCTCCTTCAATTTCCCCGAAGGTTCGCAATGTTGTCATGTATTACATATTCAGTGGAATATGAGGGTTTACTTTGTTATGTTATAAATGCATACCAATTCCCCCAATGATTTTAATACACTCCGATTAGTCACAAAGTTTCTTATTGAGTAGTCGTTCGTATTGAGATTTTTCCTGCTTATTCTATAACAACAAGTTATTACTAGAGTGTTCCTAAATAATTGCTGCTTTTGCTAGCGCACAGCTTCTGTTGTTGTTGTTACATCACTCAATTTTGCAACAATTTCTGATTTTAAGGGCTGTTAGGTATGAACAATCTAATAAATTTTATGTCAAATATTGATACGATCAACAAGGGCAGCGAAATTCTAGCATAAAAAATATGTCAGTACTGAAACCTTGATATTCCTTTCTCAGATTTCGTGTTCTTTTATACCCAACATAAATTTCGTAACTTCAGTTTAGATTGTGCGACTGACCATTGTTTAGGACTTTTCATTTTTTTAATTGCAATTAGGAACTACCTCAATTTTTTACAAATTAGCTGCTATCCCCTTTCATCTTACCACGTTGTTTGAATTCTGGTATTTCCGTATTTGGGCCAGGCTACGACACATCTCAATAATAAACATGATTAACTTTAGCAGGAACTCAAAACAGTAAAATAGTTTTCCCAAGCATATCCCCCGAAACCTGTTTACCAAAACTGTTGACCCTCAGAACGTCCCGAAAATATTTTTTTCTGATTTATCCACGCTAATCTCGGGGGCATAATCTGTAAGGAATGTAATCTATTCTATTTTTTCCGAGTAGACTGACCGTTGGGGGAAATAGATTAGAATAGAAATGGCCGTTATTCTATTTTTCTCAACGGTTTTTCCACCCATCTACAAATACTTTGTAGATCGGTTACTTGTGTAACCGAACCCCTCAACTTTCTATAACCGTTTCCCACTGCCACTATCTATTCTAATCTATTTCCCCCAACGGTCAGTCCACTCGGAAAAAATAGAATAGACGACATTCCTTAGATTAGATGTTGAAGAGAAGACCTCCGTAGTTCACCTCATCCTAAGGATTACTGGTGATAGTCAAATCCCATCCTTGAAGGTCCAACTTCTTCCGAGTGCAGCCGACCTTTTGTCTTCTCCTCCTCCAAAGTACAAAGTAGGCCCCATATCACTAAATCCATGCTTATGCACGCCAATGCTGTAGTGGAGTGTCAGCGACAGGCAGGGAAAAAAAGGATGTGCTCAGCCCCATGGAATACGGCAGGTCAGCAAACATGATGGATACGGACCCGTGTTGACCTCTCCTCGGAGCTCCCCCCTTGTGCTATGCAGCACCTCTTCCTCTGACATCCCTTACGGAAATAGACTTCGGATAATAATAACATATCGGAAACTAGATATTCAGACACATCAACACCAATTGTCCAAATCTTTATATGCTTGCCCTTGTCGCACGTCATTCTGTGTTCAAATATGAACGGATTTATCTTTAAACCTGCTGATAAAAGAATTAATACACTGCAGCATATTTATCAGTAATTATTACTAGCACAGATCTCACATTCTCCATTATTAGTAGTGTACATTTGCCTTTTATTTTAAAAACTAGTTGCGAAAATGACCATCATTGGTACTGGTGTGGCGCAGCTTTAGTTGCGTCTGTTCTGGTGCCAGTTACAACCTATTTGCTTTTTGGAATATTGCAAAGTTTTCGGAATCGTAGGAAGTTGTAAGATGTTTACGTAGGCATATTTGCATCTAAAAACCTTTTCATGAAACCATATCTTACCCTACGTCATTTTTTGTCGTGTTCAAAAAAGTTATTGTTGCTGTTTATTTCCTTTTTTCAATTTTTAAAGAGAAAAATGGAAGCGGAAGACAAAATCATCCGATACTGTGATTGCTCACGTGCCACCATCGGCACCAACAATACCAAATGCTTCTCCTTATGCCTTGAAAGTTTTAACATTTCTAAGAATGGCCAAAATTCCTTATGAAGTAAGTTCTCGTACATGTATACAGTTTTGTTCTCCCAATTGAAAGTATGTATACCTAGAAACCTAGAGATATGTAAACTCCGTACTTCAGCGCCTATGACTCTTACCACGTACAGTTCATATTATAGATAGACACTTCTGACACTTTTGGTGCAAAGGGGAAGACCCCGTGGATATCTCACCGAGGGAATAGTATTGCAGACTCTGAATTTGTAATTGAATATTTAACAAAGTACGCGACTTTCTTTGCTCCACTACTCTTTAGTTTATTTGAAGAAGACTTCGGTATTGCCCAGGGGAACACGTACTATTTTTATGTCCATTAAAATTTGTTTTAATTCAGAACCTTCCAGGTGGATTTGAAGCCGAGCTGTACTTCTGAAGACCTTGCAGTTGGCACCGCTGTTAGAGTAATTTTGGAGGAACACTTAATTTGGTATTTTTCTGTCCGTTAGAATCTTGATGAGGGCTACTTTATTAATCAAATGCAGTGCAGTACAGTGCTTGAGTAAGATATGAATCTATGTAGGGCACTGGCCTTGGAACGATTTGTCCTTGGGGACTCTGTGAATCTATTGCAGGTGATTAAATTACCAAAACTAGTTCTGTGGATATTAGGGAAAATAATCAAGAACCGCGCTTTGGACCAAGGAATAGGACATCACAGCGAAGAAGAAATTTTGGATATCATGTCCAAAGATGTAAAGACCGTGTCTCAAGTACTTGGGAAAAAGCAGTTTATTTGCGGTACGGCCCCATGCATAGAGGACGCCGGTATCTTTAGGTTGCTCGCCCAATTTTATTGGGGAATGCCTAACAATCCGTATGAGAAACTTTTAAATAGTAAGTTCGATTACTAATTAATTAGGGAATCAAAATCATTTCTTCGATTTTGCAAATAATTCTAATTATTACTTATTGGTGGCCATAATACATTGGTCCCTTGTCTCTAAAATTACAGGTTACTGTATCAACCTCAAAGCCTATTGCAATCGTATGAGAGATACATACTGGCCGGATTGGGAAAATCATTTTTAATATATATTTCTATATGTATATACACTAAATTGTTTTTTTTTACCATTAATTAGTAGAATTAAATTATGAAGTTATATAGCATATTATATAATAATCGGCTCCCTTATTGATTGCAGTGTCTACTTGTTAAAATAGTGGAAGCTGTGGAAGTTC